>VUQG01006951.1:12459-23173 GCA_015106755.1 Etia nguti | reverse complement strand
CTGGTTTGAGCGCGGAGTGAAGGAGGCCATTTACGTGAAAAGGGAAAGACCATCTCTGAATCGAGGAGGGGGCCTAAGGGTACATCTTTCGCCATCTTACAATGCTGTGATTGCAGCCATTCCCCAACTCTCTGTGAATGGTACTCATGGCCATTGATCAGTGGTCTTTGATCAGTGGGTTTTGGTCAGTGGTTGTTGATCAATGGTCATGAGAATTTGCATAATTAAGATTAAGGAACTGACCTCCCAGCCCATTGTTCCCTCAGTGGGCTGGTTTCAGTCGTTATGCAAATGTACTGTTTATAAGATTGGGGAAACCTGCAGTCAGCTGAGACTGAAGAAGTCACTTGGATGAGTGACGAAACGTTTCTCCCACAAAACGCTACGTCCAGATGAACAGAATCAACTTTTGGAGAGGTAGTCCGTATAAAGGCTGAATCTAAGCGTCATCAGCTTAAATTCAAAATTAATCTCTGCTAAACTTGATGTAACCTAACTCTGACCATGAACACCACAGCTGCTCTGCACCAGTCCAACACAGTACTTTACTGTAAATTCCCTACAGTAACATCTAACCTGTTTATTCTGCACAAAACTGCAAAGTATTTGAATAATACAAAGTTAGTATAGCTCGGTTTGTTTTCAGGATGACGAGATTATATGTCAGCTCTAAATTTCCAGTTTATTAAATATCATTGAACAATCCTTACCTTTAAACAGGGCTGAACTGGACACTAGAACAGTGTGGTGTGGAAAAAGTGGCGAAAAGGTGGAGCTGAAACGGTAAGAAAAGAAAATTTAGCTAAAAATAAATGCAGCAAAATTTGTTAAATGAACATGCAACATGTTAACTGTCGGCCCTGCAGCTGCATCTTCAACAGTAGTACCAGCAACAGCTCACCGGAAGCTGTTCTTGCTAGCACCCTGGAAAAGTGCAGGAGGAGGTGAAATTAGCCTGGTAAAAAATTAGATGGAAGGAGATACTTAGAAAGGGAGTGACTCAAGGATTCCAGTAAAATGAATGCTTACTTTGATCATCAGCTAATAGGGTGGCTGAAGTGGTACCCCATGTAAAACACCAGGACATAAACACACAGTAATGAACTCATATCCACCATGACGCCTCATGTAACATGTAAATTTAAGAAAAAAAAACAACAACTTTATTCCAGTAAAAGCTGAAGTACTGAAGCAACTTCTTTACTCAATTAAAAATAAAAGGTACCGGCTCCAAAATGTACTCAAAGTAAGACAGTAATAATTAACTCCTTGAAGGACAATTCTTCTAAGCATTTTTGTGCTATATTGATGTAATAATAAAATGATATTAGTGCATGAGAATACAAATATTATTCAAATATACACTCTATTTCTAATGATTGTAATTAGCTTGAATGTGTGATGTTGAACACATGCAGTGAACGATAATTTTGGACAATAACTATTTTTTGTTGCGTACATTGTAGAAAGTGACTACACTACTGACAGTAAAATGAGTACAGTCAAGGGTTACAGTGGGATTCAGCAGGTAAGGGAACCCTAAGAGCTGTGTAGCGGTTCAGCATTGGGAAAAGAATCAAGTGAAGTAGAACAGCGCAATAAAATCAATAAAGCAACATAAAACAAAAATTGCTAACGAAATGCAGTAAAACAGAAGCACAGCAACTACTAGATAAGATTAAGGTGACGACAGGGTGTAAAGTGTAGTTGAAGTATAACTATGACATAATAAAATCTCCTTGGAGGAACATAGCGACGTTTGGTCGTCAGCGAGTGTTGTTTCCCCTCCAGTCCAGCAGGCGGCGGTAGCGCATGTGTAGTCCTACAGGAGGGAGACGCAGGTCAGCTGATCGCTGCTGTAGAGGAGAGAGAGATGTCTGTGAAGATCTTGCGAAGGATGGAGGCTGTTTTTACCGTCACTTTGGCCCTCTACTGCCTGTTCACAGTCGGTAAGAAATACATAATAATAGTTTTTCATTACTGATGTGTTGGTGTGTTTTTTCTCCCACATAGGTACGTGTAATAGTACAGTATCTTATATGCGTTGAATGGCAGGTCGCTCGCCGAGCCCGGAACATTGTTAGCGTTGCCGTTTAACTCATTGTAATATATCTGTGCCCAGAATCGTACGACCGTGCTGATATAAACGAGGGTGAGTGGAATAATAACTCTGCGGATGCTGCGAGTCATTGTTCGGCTTTGGGCTAACATCAAGCGGAAGAGCATAGGGTTAGCTTGTTGCTAACGGAGATTTTAGCTCAGTAGCTTCTTAAAATCTGCCAGTGAGGATGAAGACGTGGTTAATATTCGCAAGGAGGAGGTTGACAAATTCGTCGAGGTCATGTAAAAATGAAGAAAGTACTAAATATACGGCTTCCTGGTGGAGGGTTACGATTTTACAGAAGCCTGGGCGGTCACGTGACATGCTCTACGCCACTGGTTCCCCTTTACTCACCATCAGCTCTCTGTCACGAGTTCTTCCTCCATCCACATGAAAGGTGAGGGGCTGTAGTTACTGAGCAGGCTGCTGCTGCTGCTTGTGTTTGCTGTAACAGTGAGATAAACTGTGCTCCATCTTCCAGCAGCTGAGGGCTGACAGTCAGTAATAGTTATAGTGCCTTATCACTGGTTATTCCTAAGGGATTGGCACAGATTTTAAAAATGTAAACTGTTCCTGATGCTTCCAGGCCTCCCATTTATCCAGGCTTGGGGCTGCTGTTGTACCAAAAAGTGATCGTCTGCCAAAAAAATATTGCCTGTATTTAAACTGTTGCAAATGACTTGTTGACCTATAATATGTCAAACATATCATGTCAAGTCCTTTTGAGCCAAAATCAACATTCCTGTCACAAGGTTGAAGACACAGAAGTCTATATATCCTCTGTTTGTTGAGGTAAAATTTGTCATTTGTATTAAAAATGTCTTTTTCAAGAGGGATCTGGCCAGTAGGGTAGCAGAAATAGCAATCACAGTGGCCAAGAAGGACTGGATTGATTATAATGTAGGTGCAGTAAGGCAGAGTCATGCAAAACAGCTGATTTCTTTAATTACGCATGTCCAACTCAGGGTCGCCACCGTAATGTCATGGTGGACAGGTCTGCAGTCTGCAACAGGGCTAAGACGCAGACAGACAACTCTCATTCACACCTACAGACACTCTAGAGTCTCCAGTTAATGTAACCCTGTGCGTGTCGTTTGACTTTGGAAGAAACCCACGCAGACTCCGTAGACTGGATACAAACCAGTGAGGCCACAATGCTGCCCTCTTTGGAAAAACAGCAAAAAAATATATATCTGTGTCATTATGAGTCATGTGTGATATTTATAGATGTAAAACAGTTTACTGCCATGATTGTGTCAGTCTGGTTCTATCACTAACAAGTATTGGCCGTCTTGGTTTGGTAAGAAAAACTGAAATTTACTTGCCGATATTAACCCTGGAAAACATCATTGGCTTTGATTTTATTGTAATGTCCCAATTATAATAATTATATTGTAATGTTTTGCTTTCGTATGTAGCTAATAGATCTACAGGATCCAGATTTACTGCTACTGAAGCCTTGAAGCAGATACTTAATGCTCAATATGATGATAAAAAAATCACTCGGTATCTGTCACAGGTAAAAGAAATGGTACAACACAAGAAAGTATTCCTGTGTAACCTCACTGGGTCATTTTACTCACTAAACTAGCCTGAGGGTTAGACATCATCAGTTCAGAATTTCAACATGTGCATCCCTCCCTGGTGAGAGCTAAAGTTCTTGCTAGATGGTAAATATTTTAAGTAATGCTGTCTTCACTGAATCAGTATTCAGTATACAGTACAGAATCGTATTGTTATTCTGGGCTGAAGAGCAAAAGAAGTTTCCAGACAGAATCGGACAGAATTGATTGTAATGTAATTTTTTTAATCATTCACAGAAAAAGTAGTACATGTTGCATTCTTTCAAAAACTTGTGCATGTTGCCATGTGACGCTTCTTTTTGTTCCTTTTGTGAGAATTTGTGATTGCACAATGATGGCCATGTTTTAAAATACAAAATTGGGCAATCAGTTGGATACAGAAAGTGCACCGGGCAACAGATAGCGACTTCAAACAAAACTATAATAACCAGTTAAGTTTGGTGGTGATTGGGATCAAAAAGAAGTTAAGCTAATAATTATATTTGTAGGTGGTGGTTTTTTATGTCTTACTTAAAAAACCAAAACCATACCTTATTCTTTTCCACTTGGATTTACAGTCCTACTGTTTTTACCCTCAGGTGTCCGTGGAGACAGCTTCATTGTGCTGCAGGCTCCAGAGTTTGTGTCCTTCCAGAAAGGTGACTGGCCGGTTTCTGGAGAGAAGATTCCTGACCTGGTGGCTTTAACCATGGGCTTCTCAGTTCAAGAGGTAATTCATTACAAATCATGCTCCACAGTTTTATCAGTGTTACAGAAGAAGGCTAAGCTCATAATTACGCCAGCTTAAGCTCTACTATGCGTGTCCAATTGCACAGGATCTGTCGTGGCCAGGCCTCCAGGCTGGTCCGTTGTTCCAGCGGCCCCGGGCCAACGTTCTTGTGGTGGTGAGAGGAGTGGATAGCCTGGCTCTGCCTCAGAGCGTGGCCTCATATCCCCTGGAGAATGTAAGTATGACCGTTTCTGTGCATCAGCTTTTTATCTTGGCATAAAAGTGTAGACTAGTATATGAGGGTGCTATCTTCTTTCCTTCAGCCCGTTCCCTTCACCATGGATAGTGTTGCAGAGACTGTGCACTCTTTGTTTGCTGAGGACACCCCTGTAGTCCTCCAGCTGGCCCCCAGTGAGGAGGTAATAAAAGTCTGCTGACGTACTTCTTATCTGAGACATCGCTCTTGAAGCATTCTAAGTTATTTACTTTGACCCGTCTTTCATTTCTTTCAGCGGCTCTATATGCTCGGCAAGGCCAATGCTGTGTTCGAGGACTTACCGGTCACATTGCAGCAGATCCGGGCCCGTCTGTCCCAGGATGGCTCAGTGCTGTCTTCTCTTCCCCTCAACTCCCTCAGCAGAAATGCAGAGGTCAGTTCTTACCCACCTTTAAAACCAAAACACTTAGTTCTTACTCCCTACTTAAACAAAATTCCTTCCTTTGCCTTTCTTACCTTTTATTCTTTTTTTTTTTGTTAGGCCGATTTGCTCTTCCTGTCTGAAGTCCAAGTGCTGCATGATATCACTGCTCTGGTGAGTTGTTCCCTCAGACTGAAGCAATTGTTTCCACTTACAAAAAAAAAAAAAGGAAAAAAGAGTTGTGTTTAACTCCAATCTTTTCTTTCCCTCCTGTAGCTACAGAGACACAGACATTTGGCTAAGGACCACTCCCCTGACCTGTACTCATTGGAGCTGTCTGGCTTGGAGGAGCTGAGCCGACTCTATGGTCCAGACTCCCCTCAGTACCGCGACGCCACGGCCCTTCTCGCTTCTGTCCTTCAGAAGGTTAGGAGAAGATCTGAAGAAGCGATACGCCTCTTCAGCTAACAATTTAACCACATTTTAACCATGTGCGTGTGTGTCTTTGTTTTTTAATTTCAGTTTGGGCAGGATGTATATGGTCTCTATGGCAACAAGTCTGTGGTGGAGGTCGTTACAGTGAAGGCCTTTGAAGCTCCTTTGACCAGGAAGTCCCGCTCAATCCTGGAATCCAGACAGATTGTAAGTCTGGGTCAACCTACTTTTTACTTTCTTATTTTCTGTTTAGTGCCAACAAAAAGACAATAATAATGATTGACTTGATGATTACATATATATGCCAGAGGAGATACTTGTTGAATGTGACATAAATGTACCAGATTAGAATGGGTTAATTTACATTTCAAGCACATTTTCTGTAACACATGTAGTTTAGAGGTCTGCGTCAGGTAGCAGAGAATAGCAGCAAATTTAGTTTTCTTTTAGAGAGGCGTTCATTCAGCTGTGTGGTGATTCTGAGTTTCTCTTTTATAATAGCTGTTTAAAAATTTCTTGACTACTACAAATATTTTTCAGAGTAACCCAGGCAGCCCTTACAACCTGGCTTACAAATACAACTTCGAGTACGCCGTGGTCTTCAACATCGTGCTGTGGCTCATGATCGTTCTGGCGCTCGCTGTCATCGCCATCGCTTACAACCTGTGGAACATGGACCCGGGCTACGACAGCATCATCTACAGGATGACCAATCAGAAGATCAGGATGGACTAAGTCCTGCCTGTCAAATCTCCTCCTGTCCCCTTAGAACCCTCTGGTGAATGTTTGTGTTTTGTGTGAGGTCTCATTTAGTGAATAAACTGTGAGAGTCTGATGGGAGGAAGACCGTAATACCACTCACTTCTTTGTTTACAACTCTGGCTACAGAACCTACAAAAATATTAACATTTCGTTAGCGGCTCCTCAGTTTATCTACAGCAGTATCGTTCTTCATGTCCTCAGTGAACAAACTGAGACTTCCTCTCTACAAACTCACAGCATTCCTATAAATTTAACCCCTCACTATCTGTGTCTCATCTGTTTTTCTTGGTGATTGAAGTATTTTTTGTTTTTGTTGTTGTAAAAAATATATTGTAATATGGAAGAATGAGTTTCATCTGGTTTCTCTGTGAAATTTTTGTGCTTTTCTTTCTGTGGGAAACAGTTTTAAGTTAAATGAAATTTTATGTGTATATATTGAATATACAAATGCAACTGTATGAGAAACGGCTGTGCTCTTGTAAAAAG
Source organism: Etia nguti (assembly GCA_015106755.1). Classification (NCBI taxonomy): domain Eukaryota; kingdom Metazoa; phylum Chordata; class Actinopteri; order Cichliformes; family Cichlidae; genus Etia; species Etia nguti. The sequence goes on along the minus strand of VUQG01006951.1, from coordinate 16,459 downwards.
ATATCGAGTAGACTTCAGCATGCTTCTATTCCAGATTACAGATGTGTTGTGACACAAATACTTGATCTAAATGTTGCTTGTTAGGATTGGATACGAATAAATGAAGCTCTGTAAATTGCAATACATGAATGACAATAAATTATTAAATGGATCACCCTGATTTTTATTTATTCCTATATAACACACACTGTGCGTAATTATGAAGCTTGATTAAGGTTTTATATAGTAACTACTAGACAACACCCCTCTCCTGGGTTCTCTCCATTGGCCTCCTGCACATGTTCGAATTTATTTTAATATTTTACTGATCTCCTGGATTTGGCCCCAAGCTGCCGACAATTATTGACCCCATATGAGCATGATTCGCCTCAAAAAGCAGCTGAAGACATTTTTATTTCAGAAAGCTTTTAATTAGACCAGGGTTTTTATGATGTATTTATGACTGTATTGTGTTTTGTTACCTTTCTTGTGAAGCACTTTGTGACATATGTCTGTGAAAAGCGCTATATAAATAAACTTGACTTACTTACTTAGATCCACATTCGGAGCCCTTATAGCTGTTCCAAAATCAAGTGTTAAACCTAGAGGTGACTACTTTTGCCATCAGGGCTCCTCAATTTTGAAATGATCCACCTGAGGAAAACGCTTCTTAAAGCCCATTTCAATAGACTCGCTTGTATTTCTTTATATTTTTATTCTTTTTGGTATCATTGTCTGGCTTCAATGCCTGCCTACCCTTTTAGTTTTTTGAATTTGCAGTTCCATTAAATCACTTTGTAAAATCTGTTTTGAAAGTTGCTGTATATATAAAGATTGTTATTATTATATTTTATTAACATGCAATTTAAAAGGAATGGTTAGAAAACAGTCCAGTAGGTATCCTGTAAATGTTGCGTTAACCCCAGTTCTGTATAATCATTCTTATGTCATCACTGCACAGGTATGGCTCATCGCACGTCGTCTTCAATGTGTCTTTCTTGCTGCTGCTACAACCAAATTTCCCCTTGTGGGACAATTAAAGGATTATTCTATTCTGTTCTAAATATTCTTCATTACATATTCAGCTTTTGTAACAGCTCAGCCAATCAGAAAGCAGGGTTTCTTGAAGCCCCGCCTCCGGCACTATAAGCGATATGTAATAGGTTGTGAGCTTTTGTAACCATTCGCGTATTGATATTAGAGGACACAGGAAGCTGTGTGTACCTGTTACGGACAAGTTTACGAGAAGTACAGAGTGACACTGGACAGAAACGATGGTGTGACTGCTAATAAAAGGTAGGACATTTTTCTGAAATCCCTGTTTGTGTGTTAAACCGTCGCGTAACCACGCGGTATTTACATTTTTTCTACAGTAAGATCTAGGGTATGTATATACAGTATATACATGTGGCTTGACTGTATATTTATATATTATATATCATATATACACACACGTATAGATAGATAGATAGATAGATATGTACAGCAAAACAAAACATTACACACAGCACACTCATACTCATGTTGTTGTGTTGTTGTTTCATATTGCAGCTAGCATCTACGTGGTTAGAAGGATCCGGGCTTCCATCGCTGAAGGAGAGCAACAGGAGAAGCCCATCCTGACACCATGTAGTGCTATCGGTAAGACAAATAACCAACTAATGGAAATAAACTGCAAGCAGGAAAAAAGTTCAAACTGTCTGTGACTGTGGATGTCGCAGATCTTCGTTAACCCTTTAAAGCCAAGTGTTTCGTGCTTGGTACGTGAGTTTTTGCGAGTTTTTGAGACCTTTACGTTATTAGTGTGATTTTATTTTTCTTTTACCCCCGAAAAAACAAAATAGATTGCATGATACATTTTTAAGGAATAAATTGCATAAAAAATTACCGATTTAGCAAAAATGATACAAATTAAAAGCAATGTATGCAAATTGATATTTAATTTATACTTTTAATTACATCAGAAGGTTCACTAAATAGTCAGTTTTTTAAAGAATTTGGATATTCTGACAAACATTTCATGGTACAGGCTTTAAAGGGTTGACTGTTACCTGAACTGTGCCTCTGTTATTTTTCATTCTAATGAGTCATTTTTTGTAATACACTTAAGTGAAACATTAATTTAGTAAACATGCAACACTTTTTTTTAACAGTGAACTGCGCATATAACATTGTTCTTAAGACATTACATCATTAAGCATGAGATTAGGGGTATTAGAGGTAAAGACAGAGTGTGCGTGTGGATTTATGGAGGAGCATTACACTGTAAATATCACTGACTCCCACGTGGTTCTCTTCTCATCTTAGCTGGAAAGAGAGCGGGGCAGGGGTTGAGAGAAAAAGCCTCGACTGCATCACTGAGCCCAGGATCTGATGAAGGCGTCTTAGAAGCAGCAGGGCCGGGGACGTCATCAGAGACAGCCATGCAGAAATGTGGCTCCTGACGCTAAAGACTACGCTGAACACTGGGACCATGGACAAATCAATGGAATAAATAATCTATTATTTATTTATTTTCATTTTTTGGGGGTACTCATTCTTTTTTTTACACTAAACAGTTTATGTGAGAAGATCTACATTGCTATTTTATTTTATTTTTTTTTACAGAAAAGCAAACATCAAACAATCAAGAAACGTTATTCCAGCACTGTCCATGTTGTACCCAGTGGTCAATTATTTTTACTGCAGACATTTTGACTTGCCACACCATGAAGTTAGCGTAGCTAATAAAAAATACCACTATAATAACATTACCCAAAAGCCTTTAAAAAAAAAGAAAAAAAGGTCTGCATATTTTATTAAGTGTGAGTGGTAAGTCAACATGTTCTCTGTAAGTAAAATCTGAAGTTTATGTGCTGCAGTGTTTGAAGGCTGGCTCACCAACCTCTTTCCAGGGGCTGAGCTGGCCTGATGTTTCTGCTGTTACATCAATAAATTATAAAAAGGCTCTTGCGGTCATATTTTCTTATATAAGGAATAAGAGTGTACCAGTAAACATGCATTGACAATAATTGTGAAAAATGAAAATATCTATATTAAAAATGAAATCTTCAATTATTTCATTTTTAGTAATAAATGAGTGAGTGACTGTTCTTTCTCACTGAGTTAGAGAGCTAGTTAAGGATGAATCTGACGAATGGCATTGTTATTTTTAAAAAAAAATTTCTACAGCTTTCAGAAAAAAAATTTGCTTTGTGATTTTTACATTTTTAAAAAAAATATGTTTATTTTTTATCACAATAATGGCTGAAGGCTGTAGCTGAAGCAAAAACTCGGGTGTGGGAGGAGCTTGGAGAGGCTTTAAGACTGTTTCCTAGAGTTTCTGGCAAAACTGTCAGGCAACTCAGGGGGGGAAAGCGGTGCTCTACTTGCACTGTGTATAGTGCAGGTAGAGCACTGCTGACTTTGACTGAGGATATTGTCAGGCGGTGGAAGAAATATTTAGAGGATCACCTTAATCCCACTGGCGCATCTTCCATGGAGGAAGCAGAGTCTGGGGATGAGGGGGATGACTTGTCCATCAAGTCCATTGCTATGGGCCATTCGATACTTATACAACTGTTGCAACAGCTTGGGCCACATAGCTGGTAATAAGTTGGACTCCGCCAGGGCTGCCCTTTGTCACCGATTCTGTTCATAATTTTTATAGACAGAATTTGTAGGCGTAGCCAAGTGGTGGAAGACTTCCACTTGGGTGGTCTTAGAATCTCATCTCTTCTTTTCGCAAATGATGTGGTTCTGTTGGATTCATCAGGTGATGGCCTCCAGCTCTCATTGGAGTGGTTTGCAGCCAAGTGTGAAGCGGCAGGAATGAGAATCAGCACCTCCGAATCTGAGGCCATAATCCTTAGCTGGGAAGGTGGAATGCCCACTATAGTTTAGGGGCGAGTTACTGTTCCAAGTGAAGGAGGTTAAGTATCTCGTGGTCTTGCTCACGAGTCAGGGGAGCGGGAGATTGACAGACCATTTGCTGCTGCGGCTGCATGTGGACGCTGTACTGGTCCATTGTGGTGAAGATAGA
>VUQG01006941.1:49385-60206 GCA_015106755.1 Etia nguti | reverse complement strand
GGGTGAAGGGAGTATCTGCCGTCAAAAAAGAAGACAGCCGCATGTAACTACGACGGTGTTTGCTAGTTCACTTTATATGCATTAATTTAATAACGTGGTTAGCCTACTCAACGTAAATTACACACGAACAACATTAAGCTACTCACCCAGAGAAGAACGGCTGCTGCTGCCATCATCATCCGTCATCATTTCTGCTACACTGGCAGGGCTAGGGGCCAGGACTCTCCTCTTCGGGTTCTTGGTGGATGTTGCTAACTCCGGGTCCGATAACAGGCACCACACCCGCAGTAGATGTGCTCGGTGTGAGGTCTTGCAGCAGCTATCAAGTACGGTGCATTTCTTGGCTTTTAAAAAAACGCTATGCGTCGCCAGGTGTTTCATCAGATTCGAGGTGTTACCTCCTTTGCACAGTATCACCTTAAAGCACTTGTTGCAGGCTGCTGAGTTTGCATCTTTTGCTGTGAAGTACAGCCAGACTTTTGGCCGCTTTGCCTTGGGCATTTTTAATCTGTAGCTCTGCTCTAAAAGAACATACGTACCTGGGCCCGCCTACTATCCTTGGAAAGGTAAAATGATTGGCTAGAATCCAAAGTGTATGACATCTCAGGAAAAAAAAGCACCGAAATAAAAGCACCAAAATGTGCGCTGCTTTTTGGTCTGGTTACTACCGTTTATGTCCGAACCAGTGCCATAATGGCACCGGATACCGGTACCCATCCCTAGTCCAGACTATTATAGAGCTAACACTTAGACACAGAAAACCATGTACACTCACATTCAAACCAATGGCTAATTTAGAATCGCCATTTAACCTAACATGCATAACTTGGGATTGTGGCAGGAAGTTTGGAGTGCCCAGAGAGAACATACAGGCACAAGGTGAACATGCAAACTCCCCACGAAAAGGCCCCAGCTGGCCAGGACCATCTTGTTGTGAGACATAAGTGCAAACCACTGCATTACACATTCTTTACCTTTCAAAATTTTCAAGAGCTCAGTTATTGTAGAAATTTTTTTTTTCATTACAATATTTATTGTTGGTATGACATTGCTAGGGTTATTCGCGTTTTTTAGTTACTACAGTGTACGCTCCTCTGAATCAAAAGCTGGAAAAACAGTTACTTTATTCAAAGTCAGGTTTTGACTTTTGGATCATTTTAAATAGGGTGTTAGACAGACCAGACCAATAATCTTGCATCAACAGTGTCTTAAGCGTCTAGCCGGGACCTCCCCACATCCATCTTAAAATACTCTGAACAATCTGAAATACATCTGTCTATATTCTGTGTGAGCCAAGTCTGCTGTCTTCATTGCAACATCCATCTTTTAAGTTCTTCAAAGTCTTCTATGAGGGTTGATGCCTGAGGGACAGCTCACTGCAGGCCGGATGACCCAAATATTCTGCGCTGCCATCTTTTTTCACTTTGGTCTTATGCACTTTTCATTCCATTTACCAGGGCCTATCTGCTCATTTACAGGCTGCTATCTCACGGGCCATCCATCATTCTGTTTTGTACCATACAGTGGCTTGGTATTAATTTTATTTTTTTTTTCACAGAGCTAAACTGTGATCCCTTACCGGTGTAGGCTGTCTTACAATACTTGGAATTCACATAACAGGAAAAACCCCTGGTTCCTGAAAACTCATTAAAATAATATTATATTTTCATGTTTTTGCAAAGAAGTGTAAAATAATAATTGAAAAATTGTGTTTTCAGAGCAGCGCCTGGCACATGCAACGTAATACCTGCTTTTAGCAACTAAAACATGCTAAAACTGTTCTGTGGTTGCGCTATGACACCCACACCCTACACACTCCCGTCATCTCTTGAGAAGCACTCATCATGCATGAAGAAAATACACTCTCTGTGGAATATCTTGAACATATTCAAACAAGACTTGCATTTCCTCTGGAAAATCCTCTTAGTAGAATTTATACTTGTGTGAGGTCAGTGAGACAGTGATGAGGTGTGTGGCAGTAGTGGCATATGGGTTCAAGATGGAGTGGGAGATTACATCATGGATTGGCTCTGAGCCCCTTCTTTTTTGCAGTGGTGATGGACAGGCTGACAGACGAGGTCAGGCAGGAGTCTCTGTGGACTATGATGTTTGCAGACAACACTGTGATCTGTAGTGAGAGAAAGGAGCAGGTGGGGGAGAGAGGTACGTACTGGAAAGAAGAGGAATGAAAGTCAGTAGAAGAAAGACAAAATACATGGCTGGTGGAAAGATGAACATGCAAGGAGCAGAGGAAGTGAAGGTGGAGTAGTTTAAATATCTAGTGTTAACCATTTAAAGCAACTGCAGTGCATAAGAGAGGGGAAGAAGAGAGTGCAGGCAGGCAGGGTGGAGTGGGTGGAGACAAGTGTCAGAGGTGATTTGTGACAAAAGGATAACACCAAGAGTGAAAGGGAATGTTTACAACATGGCAGAGAGACTTGCTGCATGGTTTGGAGATAGTGGTACTGGCAAAAATACAGGAGGCCGAGCTAGAGATGACAGAGCTAAAGATCTTATGATTTTCACTGGGAGTGATCAGAATTGAGAAGATTAGAAAGGAGTATATCAGAGAGCTCAGCTCAAGCAGTTTAAGAGACAAAGAGAGGCAAGGCTGAGATGGTTTGGACATGTGCAGAGGAGGGATGGTGGATACACTGGAAAAAGGACGTAGAACATGTTGAAGCTGGAGTTTCCAGGCAGGAGGAAAAGAGGAAGACCTCAGAATAGGCTCATGGATGTAGTGACGGAATACATGCAGAGGGTTGGTGTGATGATAAAGGAGGATGCTAGGGTGAGATGGAGACAGATGACCCCTAAAAGGACCAGCTGAAAGAAGAGTGAGATCACAGCAGTTTATACATATTCATTTCCAGACTCCCAGTTTCACTATGGTGAGTTTGTTTGCTTTTCCTTATTTGGACAAAGCTAGGTCAATATCCAGGAATTGGGTGTTTAAAACCAGAACATTCTGAACACTTATAGTCAGTACAAAAAGTAAATGCAGTCAATATCATTTAATTCTGTGCCCTGAATTTTAGCTGTTCAATAAGTAATTTCACTCTTTGACACATACCAGTTTTAAGAGCTGAGAGCAGTGTCTGAGAGTCAGAGGTAATAAAAGAAGGAAGGAAACTTATGTTTGAGGTTAGCTTAACATGAACTTCTGCGTGTGCACTATGTAAAATATAAAAAGGAAAATGAAATATGACTTTAAAGTCCTCTGGACTTTGTTATTTACGGTGCAAATAATACTGGCATATTGCATAGTCTTGTTGAAAGGACTGTCATCAGGTCATTTAAGTGCACTCACATAACCACATAGGCCATGTCCAGTTGTCTTTAATAGAAGACTGCTTGACACTGCAACCTGTCTTTGTGCGTACAGCCAGTCTGAACACTGCTCTGTCTGTATGCAATAGACACAGGCATCTGTCACTTCAAAATACTCTAAATGAATCCAAGTGGAGCATGGCAGCAACCCCTCAGCATTTGTACAGCCCGTCGCTCTCTCTTCCCGACTCTCATCCTCATGACTTTGCACTTTTTTTGAAGAGAGAAACCGGATAGTATGCTTGAAGCCTTTGGCACAGATACAATCTCAGATGGCACACAATGAATTAAACTCACCTCAGCTGTCCTAAAGAGGCAGTTTCAAAGCTGACCGGTGTGACAATCTGTAGGAACACTGGCAACCAACAGGAAAAGAGATCGGCTATAAGGTAAATCAGAAAGAGAACAGTGTCAAGCAACTTCAAATCCCATTGCTAACAGGCTTAAAATGGCTTAAAATAACATGACCGCCGAGTCTAGAAGATAAAATGGTTACATATACCAAAACATGGACCAACATTTACACCAAAATCATCTGTGAGTTTTTCATGACAAAATGAGCTTTTCGGTTAACCTGACTTTAGGTCATGTAAGTCAAGTTGTTTGTTTGTTTTTGTTGTTTAAATTTAAATTGTATCAGTCTGAAGCAGGATTCCAAAGTTTTCACATGTGATTCCTGTATGAAATGTCTTTGCAAAGAGAAGTTCTGCTGCTGTACTGAAAATGTTTAATTTGCACATGATGCAGCCAGCAATGTCCTTTGAAACATACATTGGCTCTTTTTGCTTCTTGAGCTACTGGATTTAAAATAAATAAATAAAAAATTCTTTTAGCTTTGGAAACAGGTGGGACATGTATATGTATCACATCTGTCACTGGAGTTTCCCAAAGCTTTACAGCATTTAGCAAATTTGGAAGATTTGCATACTAGTAAGTAATAAAAAATAATAATAATTATGGCTTCGTTATGAAAAAAAAATCATGACTTAATCCAGATTTAATTATCAATTAAATCAATTTATTTATGGCCTTTAACTTGCCCATATGTAAGTTGTAAAAACTCTAGATCATCTCAAACACTCAAAAAGCTACAAAAAAGATGGAAAAAACCCACAAATATGACAATTCAATTAAGCTTTATTAATATAGCGCCACATCACAAGGACAAAGCGCTTTATATTGTAAGGTAAAGACCCTACAATACCCTACCATAGCATAAGCATAGACATATCAATATGGATATGTGGATGCTGACTAAACTAGAAATTGCAAAGACTTTACATTATTTAAGACTTTTCTGATCCCTGTCAAAACTTTCCAATAGCTTATTTCAGGTAAAATTATGCATGTTGAAGGCTTATTTATATGTGCCGCTTACAAGCTATAATTATGTGTTCATAGCACCTGAATGTCCCAACCATCAGTCTGCAGTTAAAGCTACAAGCATTGGAATATGGATCGTGGAGACAGGGCTGAAACGTGACAGCTCAGCCAAATGTACACCATCTGTGTTTTGGGACTTCAGTAATCTTTAATGACCTGTCATTGAACACTCTTTTACTTTTCTCTGCAATTATTACTTAATGTATGTAACTGTTGCATATGACTTACAAAGTATGTGCTGTATAATACAATAACACAGTACAAAACTGAGAGAATATCCTGTCTTTGCCACACACTTGCAGTTGCCAAGACAAACACTGAATGCATGCCATGCCTTTGATCTCCAGTAAATCAGTCAAGGATGGAGTGACAGAGCCAAGGTGGATGATGAGCTGTGATGTCAGTGTTTATCTCGCACCCAACTGCAATATTTAATTTATTGGTATGAAGGTCAAAAGAACTGACTTAGCTGAAGAGAATGATTTTTCTCAGTGTTTCTATAAGATGAATAAGCTTGACACAGTTACTGTGTACAGTAAAACTCCTTCCATTACCAAAGCAATTCTTGCTGATGTGGAAATTTGATTCAAGAAACATTACATTCCTTTACTCTTGTGTGATAACATGACTTGGTTTGCTGACCTTTGCTTGCCCCTCCTCCAAAAAAACCCCATGCAAGTCCCACTTTTGTTTACATGAATGTGTAAATAAAAACACTGTGACAAAAGTAAAATTAGACCAAACAGAATGTTTTGTTATTTTCTGTCTCTTATGCTGTTTGGGATGGACAGCTTCTATTAAAGCAGCTCGCCAGAGCAAAAGATATTAAGTTCCGTGTCTCACACCACTTTCATGCACTCTGGCTGTGCTGTGCGGCGCAGTCGTGCAGAACTTTCTCAGTGAGGCCATTTGGACCTTTTCTCCTGGGAGTGTGTCTGGGACCGTGTAATGCATGCCAGTCACTCGCCTTTCAGATAGTCTCCTTCTTAGGCTTCATGTGTTGTGTGTGATACCAGCAAGAAAAGCTGTTTCACTCTACTGACATCAATTGATGTCCGCATCAAAAAGCGCCAAACAGCTTTATCCGCATTAAAGACAGTGTGTGTGTTTTGCATATGGTGCCGTAGGTTCTCTTTTTGTCATTTTCTTGAAAACAATACTTCACTAAATATGGCTTTTGTGGTTTGATAAACCAATTTAACTTTGGTAGAATTGGCAGTTTACTTAGAAGCTACAATAACAACACATCACCTCTATTGTTTATGTGATTTTCAATACCTTTTTCTACATTTTGGTACTTCTAGTAGACAATTGTACATCAGTAGCAAAACAACATCTATGTCAAGCTTAACTTCTTTCCGTCTTCTTTTTCCTGGTACCGCTCGGCAATTTATTGAAACACGGAACAAGATCCTGCCATTCCACTGCGAGTGGCCATCTTAAGAAATCACAGGACATTTGAATCAATAAGAAGTGTGCCGGAGACACTGATTGCAGGCCAGGACAGGAAAGGGAAAGCACAGATTGCTACCTGCATGTGCAGATGGTGTCGTGTCACTGGTTCAACTTGTTTCTTGCTCAGTGTGATACATGTTCTCGACAGGCACCGGTGGCAGACACACATAATGTAAGGAGCAGGCAGAGCTAAATCCGATTAAGCTTGGCCAGAGAGCCAAATGGCACCTGCGGAAGCGGCGGAAGTTCCTGCTGTGCTGCTGTATTTCAGCGAATTTCCTTGAAGGGGGCTTCTTCTCCTTCTGCCCTGAAGGCCTGAGATTAGTCTGTATTCCGTTATAAGTTATATTATAAGGAAACACAGTCTTTATTTTTTTTATTCTTTTCTCATAGCAGAGACTGCAAAACAAGCAAAAAGTCAGCATTTTAGTTTGACCTTACAAGACCAAAAAAACACGAAACCTCTCCCTGTCACCAGTGTCAGACTAAATAGGAAGCCAACACAGATGAGCAGTTCTGCATGACAATGACAATGAAGTTATCTGCACTGACAGTGCAAGAACAAGTCAGCGCTGCTACCATAAATGAAAAGGCCAGTGTGTGCAGTCTGCCCCATGCCCCCATGCTGTTGAGACCGTTACTACTGCCTTCAATCTTACGGAGTTCTTAAAGACAGCAGGGCTAATTCTTTATTTGTTTAAGACAAAATGGCAAGATTAGATTCCATACACTGTTAGCATGAATTCAATGGCATCACGAAAAGAGGATCCTGGAAACAAGGCCAAAGAAAGCCGCAGCCAAGAGCAGTAGACATATCCAATCTGTAAGTGGATGCCCTGCTTTAAATGTCACGCCCTGATTTGGGCCAAGAGTAAACTCTTGAGAAGGCATGTCAGGTTCTGCAAAGCCAAATGCAGATGATTCACTAACAGCTGATAGTGACACACTCAGTACAGCAGGCCAAATGTGAGAAATAATGTAGTGTTAAATCACACTTGATATAAGAAACTCTCTTATCTTTGACATTTTACAAACCAGAACAGAAGACGTCTAATATATTGTCTATTATTTCCCTGTAGTGGCTATCGAGGGTGCTTTGTGGTTTCATTTCCTAATCAATATGACCTTGAATGTGATCCATACACGCTCGCATGCTGTCCTCAGTCCATTCACAATCAAAGCCACATCAGTTGACATTGCTTGCCTTTTGACGCTATCACAATCATCATCACAGCTCAGTTGTTTGTTTGTTTTTTCCATGTAGCAAGTTGAGCAGTGACTCATCGTTTTTTAGATTCAGTGTTTGCTTTGCATACTAAAAAAAGGTTGTAATCATTAAAGAAAAGACAAGTGTTTTTTTTTTTTCTTTGCCTGCTCAGGAGAAAAATATTGCCTTTAGAATGATTCTGGCACTGCATATTAACAAATTATTTATGCCCTTGGCTTTGACTTGATTATGAGTGACTTCTACGAAAATAGGTGCAAATTGGGAAACAACATTACCATGAAACCATGATAAATTGGATAAGAAATTGTTTGTATCTGGCTCCGTCTAATTTAAAGCATCTAGTACATTAACACACACAAAAAAAACATGATTTGGCTGGAATACAAAGTAGATTTCATATGTGCTGGACTGCCTTAGTGTTTAAATGTACACATGCCTCAAGCTGAAATTGTTATATCACCCACCAGAGTGGTGACCCTCTTAGTGCTGGTTAGATAAAGCATCAGTCAATTTTGGCTAGACAGAGCAACCACTCTTAATTACTCCACTCTGTTCTGTCACAGGAGTACAGATTAAAAATATCAGCTATGAATCCTGAATGGAAAAAAAAAATGCTGAGAGCAAGTTTAGCTTAAAGTGTTGATAAGATGGATAAGTCATTTATCCTGTTGTTCCAGGCCTACAAAGTTATGGCTGACACTGATCCTCGTGCATGTCCAGGGCTGCAGCTTAGCCCAGCTATCAAAGCAAATTAAGGGCAAACGAAGTCAATGTCAATCAGCAAAGCAGTCTGCAGAGGGAACAAAAAGTGAATCATGGAGAAGAAGAAAAAAAGCGAAACATTAAAGAAGGAACCACAAAAAATCACAGCATAATACTGAAAAAAATTAGCAAAACAGCTTTTTGTGTAGTTGCAGGCAACAAATTTCCATTCACAAATGCCATTAAAAATAGTTTTTAATTATACAAATGAGGAGAGGCAAAATTGTATATTTGTGAACATATAAATTAGAAGAGTAGATAAAAGCAGTAGCTGATATTGAAAAATCCTACCAGTGGCTGGACAAGGATTGACTGAACGGCATGGCATAAATGGAACAACATAGTATACAGGAACATCTGAATGGGATACACCTCCTTGGTTGGTCGAGAATGACTGGGCTAAGAGGCTGTTGGACTTCCAAATACAGACAGACAACCTGGTGATGACTAACCAACCGGATATAGTGCTGGTGGAAAGCAGAGGAAGATGGCCATAGTGATAGATGCAGTTGTGTCGAATGATAGAATCATCAGTAGATTTTGAGTAGGAGCTTGGGAAATACCAAGGGCTAAGAGAGGAGCTCGGGAATACATTTTGCAATTTATGTATGTTTGGTGTTTTATTATGTGGCTCTGGGACAACACTAGTGTCCCATGCACGCCCAAGTCATCACACTGTCTCTGCTGTGTTTTACAGATGGTGGGGTTTGCTTTGGATCACTAGCAGTTTTGTGCCTTCTCCATAATTTTTTCTTACCATCATTCTGATAAAGATAAATCTTGGTTTCATCTGTCCAAAGAATTTTTTCTAGAACAGTGCTGGCTTTTTTTAGATGTTTTTTTAAGTCCCATCTAGCATTTCTATTCTTGGGGCTTAGGAGTGGCTTGCACCTTGCAGTGAACCCTCTGTATTTACTTTCATGCAGTCTTCTGTTTATGGTAAACTTGGATATTGATACGCCTACCTTCTGGAGAGTGTTGTTCACTTGACTGGCTGTTGTGAACGGGTATCTTATCACCATGGAAATTATTCTGCGATCATCCACCACTGTTGTCTTCCGTGGATGTCCAGGTATTTTTTGCGTTACTGAGTTCACTATTTCTTTCTCAGGATGTACCAAACTGTAGATTTTGCCACTCCTAATACTGTAATAATTTCTCAGATAGGGTTGGTTTTTTTCTGTTTTATCAGCTTAAGTATGGCTTGTTTCACCTGCATGGAAGAGCTTCTTCGATCACATGTTGTCTGTTTACAGCAAAATCCTCGAAATACAAGCGCCACACCTCAAATCAACTCCAGGCCTTTTATCTGCTTAATTAATAATGACATAACAAAGGAACTGCCCACAGCTGCCCATAAAATAGCCTTTGAGTGAGTGTGTCCAATTACTTTTGGTCCCTTTATAAAGAGGGTGGTGCATGTTAAGGAGCTGAAGCTCTAAACCCTTCATCCAATTTAAATGAAAGCCGAGAGTCTACACATTATGTCACTATAAGTGGAATATGTTTCAGTAAACAGGTAAAAACACAAAACTTGTATGAGTGTACAAATATATATGGGCCTAACTGTATGTGTTATACAGAGACGCGTACACACAGAGAAAGAAATGGAACTGAAATTCTTCCAAATTGGTGATCTTTTGTCATTAGCTCCCTTCATGCTTTGTTAGGTTTTCTACCAAAATGTACTGTTCTACTTATGAATGAAGCTGACAGGCGACATACTAAACATAGAATTTGATTTAAATAGATCACTCCCATAAAACAGCCAGATGTCACAGATATCACATCCATCCATCTTTGAGTGAGTATCACACCAGTATCTAATATAAGTACCACTTTGCAAACTATTGCTATACACAAATTGCTCCAGTCTAAAGGGGAAAAATGCCAGTATAATAGGTTATGCAATGAAAGGTGAGTGAGATGACTACTTCAGGTCTCCTCATGGTTAAGTTTCATACCAGAGATGTACTGATGGTGCAGGTTACACAAAGACATCACCGCTGATATTGACCTCATCTTACTTTTAGATCATGTTTTAGGTGAAATATTACACATCTGTCATTATTTACTTGTTTTTCTATAACTGCCAGCTGATGGCAGATAAACTAATATCACCAAAGGGGTTGTGACGTTATACTTTTTTGCTGAATACACAGTTTAGTTATGGAAGATTGCTGTTAATAGCTCTGGCTATGTAGTTTGCGCGGTACTCGTTTGTGGATTTCTAAATTCATACCAATGGTTTGAATGTTTAAAATACTTTGCATGATGCAAATCTGATGCAATCTTTTGCCTCTAAATATTTTAAATTTAGTGTTTCAAATTTTAAAAATCTCATGTTAAGAATTTAAGTGTGTACGTTATATATTTTGGGCTCAATTAACCCTCAGCACTGTGCTGTAGGAGCACGCAGCCTGCTTTCCACTCTACAGCATTTCTGAAGCAACCATTAAATGGTAGCAGTAGCTGTCAGTATTCAATTTACATTTCAGCAGTGCAGTGAGAGTGTCAGTCCGTATGCTTTCGCTCTGATCGCTGTGCATTTTCCTGGCCAGTGAGAGTTCTACTCTCACTTTACTTAATGCAAATCAAAACAGCTCTAGCTGCTTTGCCACAACAACATACATCCATAGTGATACATCCATCCTACCCCCCCC
>VUQG01006941.1:25695-38914 GCA_015106755.1 Etia nguti | reverse complement strand
GTTACCCTCCCCCCCCCCCCCCCCCCCATAACCTCCAGCTGCTTGTTTCCATCTGTCTTCCACTCTTCCACTCACTCCTCCTGTCATTCGCCTCCTCTCTCTTTCTGTTTCCCTTTCTCTACACTAATCTCCCATTACCAGAGATGCCACGTTGGAGAAAAGAGTGTTTTGAGACAGCAGAGGCGTGTGTCTCTCCATCTGCAAAGAGGCCAGCTAAATCTGAGACTCCTCTTTACATCCAAATCTATTCCACCCCACACACTTCTCATCACACGCTCTCAGCGCCACTTACAAAGCTATACATTTACAGAGCAGTCGATGGGAGGTGAGCCTTGTTTTCATGGTGTGTTTATCTGACTTATGGGAAGGGGAGGGAAACCGGGGGGAGTTGGGGAAGAGGGGGACATCCTGAAGCGCAATGTGGCCCCCTGGTGATAGGCAGAGGTAGTGCAGATTCTCTGCAGATGTAGTTTTTTGTTTATTTTTTTCATCTGTCGGTCTTGCTGCCCACTTGTGCGCTTTCATTCTGTTCACACACTGTGTGGGTGTTCACTGTCAAATCTGCAGCTGATTTAAGGAAGATACTAGACAACAAGTTCTATTTGGAAAGGCAGATGGTTTACCATGTTAGGGAGCCTAATCTCTCAGCGGGTAAAACATTTGCAAGATGTTTATGGTTTTAATAGTCTCAATCCCAATCGTTACTTTGTGGTTCTGTGTAGCACAACAGAGACAGCGAGGCTGACAAACTGGCCTCTAATTCCCACAAATTACACAGTAAAACTGTCTCAATTTCCAACTTACCTCTGGTGTTAGCAAGCCATGCAGGTTTGGTTTAGTTTCATTTGGCCGTGTTTTGAAATATCTGTGTGCTGTCTCTTTTCCAATTAAGCTGTGAGATTATACTTAGGCGCAGCAGTGCTTTGAGCAAAACACTGTAAGAATGCTAAATTGCATGCAATGACATGCGGATTTTTAGTTAATAACTATGAGGGGTGTCACCATCTTCATAGGTAAACAAGTGCAAGAAATTTAAAACCTTTTATTTGTTCATAAAAGCAGTATTGGCAAAAATGAAATATGAACCAGATCATGGCATTACAACAAAACTCATAACAATATAATCAATTCAGTTTTATTTATTTTTGGCTCATTATAATTTCAGTCACTTTAATGCTCTTTATATTGTAAGGTAAAGAGCCTACAATAATAGAGAGAAAACCCCAACAATAAATAAATGAGGTGCGCTATTAGGGTGATACTGTACTATGAGGTTTTTAAGATCAGATGGGGCCTGATTATTGACTGCCACCCAATGACAGTCGTCTTAGTTATCGAAGGGCATACTGTCTTTTAAGGGGGGGGGGTGATTTTGAATGATTTTGAAATTTGAAGTTATATCATTTGTTCCAAGATTCTTGTCACAGGAAAAATGAATAAATACCTGGCAACACTTTCAGTATGGTAATTACATTTAAACGCCTATTAATTTCACAAAATGACATGTTTGACCCAGAGCAAGTCATGACCTCCTTGGGGCCCTAAGCGAAACTCTACTGAGGAGATTTGCCACTGCCACACAGACACACACCTGAAAGCCCGGTGCTATAAATACGCCTATATAGAAAAGAATGGGGTATAAACAAAATGTGCCAAATATGATATTTATACACAAATTCTTAAGCAATTAATATGGAAAAAACATAAAATGCAAATTATGCAATTCCAATTCCAAAAAAAAAAAAAAACCGTGACACTGTGTAAAATGTAAATAAAAACATGTAATGATGTGCAAATCTCATTGCCCCATATTCGATTGACAATAGAACATAGAACAAACAAACAGACGTTTAAAGTGAAAAAATGTACTGTTTTAAGAAAAATATGTTTGACGGCAGAAGAGCAGCTTAAAAAAAAACTTGGCCAAAGCCACATTAATCACTGTGTAGCATCCACTCATGTTTTAACAACATGTCTTTTGTTGCCCTTGTCCCAACGTTTTTGAGTCACGCTTCCATCAAATTCAGAATCTTTTTCTTGAAATTGTGAAATATCTGAGTTTAAACAGTTGATATGTTTTCTGTTGTTTCCATTCCTGTTTTGGGGGGGCACCCCATTGTTCCCTCAGTGGTGCTAGTTTCAGTCATTATGCAAATGTACTGTTTATAAGGTTGGGGAAACCTGCAGTCAGCTGAGACTGAAGAAGTCACTTGGATGAGTGACGAAACGTTTCTCCAACTGAAAACACTACGTCCAGATGAACAGAATTAACTTTTTGGGATTTACTTACCTGGATGATTGAGCATGCATCAAAATGTGTTTATGACATTTGCAAATCTTTGCATTCTGTTTTTATTTGGATTTTACACCCAAAATTTCCCAACTTTTTTTGAACTGATGTTCTAATAATTATTCGGCTCCTTCTGCTACTAGTTTTATTTCACAGATATGTGATGCCTGTTATTGTGCAGCCCGGTTATCTGCACCAAGCTGCTGTTTCTAAACAGTGTTGACAAATGGCAGTTATCCAACATACAGTAACATATAGTTGCATTTCACTCTCTTTGGTCACAGAACAGAGGTCTTTGCTTATGTATTTTTTCCTCAGGACCTGAACTTCCACCTCATCCTCTCATTTGCATTGCAAGTTCTGGACGTATAATAGGACATTATAGTATATATAGTATATAACGGGACATAAAGTAGTGAATACAATATAGCCATTCTGCTATATTTTCACATTCATTCTCATATTTCACCCATATAGCTAACATTTTCAAACACATTTTGTTATTCTACAAAATTAGTTTGATTTTGCAAGTGGACCGAATGTCCAAGTGATTTATTGCAGTAGATTTGTGTATACATTGCTTCATCTGCAGTGCTTTTCAACAAATGACTTTAAAGGTCGGTTTCACATGGCTAAATGTGGAGTCTAACTTTTTCGTTCTGTAGCCGCGTAACACATAAACAGGACTGATAGGACAAGTGTTAGGTGTTTTACAGCTTGCTGACATTTTCTGGTGCCATCCTATTATGTTTTTAAATAAAAAATCCATACAAGCCTATTATTCAGCCAAAGTCAAATTTGAATACAGCTACAGCTTAAATAGCCAAATAAATTCCAGATTGCATTTTAAGCCGCAGTGGAATAATGAAAACAATACATCTACAGAGGCAGCCAGGCAGACATGTTGACACTGCCTGTGCTATTTCCATGTGTTGTTTTCCTTCTTCCTCAGATGCTGAAGCTGAATAGCAGGTTTTCTGTCAATATGAGATCTAATCTCGGAGAGCTGACAGTATGAGAGAGACGCGAGAGTGCAAGGCATGTCATTAGTCAGATATCACACAGAGCATTAACGAGCAAGAGGTAATTGTAGGCACACAGAGAAGCATAAGGGCATATACACAAAGCCACAAGCGGCAGCAGTAAATGCAGGAATGTCTCTGTGATGCCATAATAAGGAGACAAACGAGAGCCTTCCTTGTCATCCGTGTCCTTAATAAATATCATTAAATCCAATGTGTCTTTAAGGTGAAAACAAAACACTCCCCATTGATTCAGTAACATCTGCCATATAGTGCAACAGCACTGCACAACACATTAACACTTGGGGAATAGTGTACATAAAATAATTAAAGTTATTAAAGCTGGCTGATAGAAAAAAAGGTAATTGCAATTTTCTAACTTTAAGTAAAAATGTGATGCTCAATAAGTTATGAAGACGCTCAGCAGGCCACTGCTTAACTTTGCATTTTTCTGGCAATGAGGGGAACCTGAGGGGAACCAGTCCAGCCTGCACTCATACTTGCCCTGACCATAACACCCAGGATCCACCCTCTTTCACACTCCACACCTCACCCCCGACATCTTTCACAAGGTTTGCAGCCTCACCTTTACTCTTGTTCCTGGCACAACCATGTGGGCCATGTGGCACGAGTTTCTATAACGTCCTCTGCAGTATAGTCACACAGTGAGGCATGTTAAATGAGTCAGTTTAACAACAACAGAAACATACATGGAAGCACATTTTGGTTTGTGTGGACTGGGAATCTTACAAGACACTCAGATGGCTATAAATATTTAAATAGTCACGACAATGAGCAGCTTACAGTCTAAATGCTTCAGTCTCGCCGTGGTTTGAGTTCAGTTCTTACGGGCTGAACGCATTGCGTGAAATACTTTTTTGCACGCCAGTATTATTGAGGGCCTTAAATTACCATTTAAAAAGATGCCATTGATCATAAATGGTGGAACTAAACAGAGACTACTAAAAAGCTTGCCCTTGCAAACTCTGGGTTATGTAACCCATCTGTTCCATCCCGCAGGATGTTTTCTTTTAATTGTTTGTAAATGATGTCTTTAGAGGAACATACTGTATGACTTTAAATCGGGGGGTCTGACATAAGGCCAAAACTCATTAAGGCTGAATTTGACGTGCATCATATCAAGAGCTGTTTCTAACGTTGCCACGAGCGCACTGCAGATGGGAGAATTGAAGCATCGAGGGAGCATCTCTTGAATTTCCTTGGAATAAAGCTAATGAAGACCCTTTTTACATGTTATTTTCAACAAATTTCCATCTGAATTAATTTACTTTAAACATATATCAAGTTTGAAAATTCTGTCATAGGTGAGGCCAAAACTGTGGAGATGCCAGAGACGAAAAAACATGATAAAGTAAATTCAGAATGTAAGGTAGTAAGTAAGCAATTTCTATGTTTAGTGAGTCAGTAAACATCTCACAATCAAAAAGGCAGAATAAGACCCACAGTGGGCAAAGTGCAGACTGGCTGGCTCAGACTGGTATCTGTTAACTTGATAAGACATGCAAAAAAAAAAACCCCACTGATGTACATTTTAGGGAAAGAACAAAGTATTATACACTACTGCCTGCAGTAATTGCTCTGGAGGTCACTTAAACTGTCACTGCTTCTTTCAGTTAGTTTGCCTCCTCCACTTTTACATTTTGTTGAATGGGTTCCAGCTGTTGGGAGAGCGCTCCTTCAGCGGGTCCACCATCTGCCATTCCACAGAGGCTGACACTGATTCAGAATGAGGCTATTTTTGCTAAGGCGATATCCTTTGTAAAACAAGTTAAGTGTTCCACAGTTTGTAGGAAATCCTAAGTGATATTACACGCGTAGGTGATTTGGCTCATGGAAATTTCGTTTTCTTTTTTTTGTTTTTGGCGGGGGGGTTACAATTCCAAAGTAATCCTAAAGAATAATTTTAAACTGCTATAATGTATATTTTCATATTAAAAATGAAGTTTGTTAGAAAGGATTTAGGAAATACATTGCACACTGCATTCCCAGATGGGAAAAGAGCAGACAATATCATCAATTAGCTGGTGAATGTAGGGCAGCATTTAGCAGCTAAAGATACTTCTTATTTTCTCTAAGGAGGTGAAGATGAAAAACACAGTGAAAAAGAGAGTGAATGTTAGACCTTGAAGATTAGCAAACTTCATGGTTATGTATTGTATTATATTTCCAGTTATAGGTGTACTTCAAACTATATGAGGAAATCATCACATTAATTGCTTTCATTTCCTTTAGCCTATACAAGTGAAAAAATCTGCAGAAGTGTTCTTGTATTGTATTGTGTTGTGTATTGTAGAAGGCACTGCGCGGTGTGGGTGTGCTTATTTCATTTGAATTTACTTTATTTTTTACATCAAAGCCTTTTTTATTGTATTTGCTTTAATCGTTTTGTTGTATTCATATATTATTTTCTGTTATGTGTGTAATTTTTTAGAATATGTATTTTAATCAGAACATCCTTTAAGAGAGTATCCTGCCTTTCCTTTGCTGTTAAAATAAAGGTTAACAATGTGTCCAGAGATGACTGCAGAGGAATGGATTTTGTCAACAAGCAAAGAATATGAAGTTAAAAGCTGGTTATAATGATGGTGTAGGTTAATCCTCCTTTCTCCTGGCCCCATATGACAAAAAAAAAACATTTTTGTAGTGTCATAAAGAGCAAACCTATACATGCAAGTGTCTTAAGATGCTTTATGCAAATAGATAACTTTGATTAGAACAAGACTGTAAAGATTTTAAATAAGAAAACATTTCTTTCATTCATTAGAAATGTATTCTTGCACTCTGTTCAGTTACAGGAAATTAGTTCAATACTTGAACATAACTATCCATAGTCTTATTACCATAGTGGCAACAAAGCTGTCATTAGACATTGGACTGTCATAGACATAGAATGCAATGCTATAAGAGCACGCACATCAACATATGAAAAAAAAAAAAAAAAGGAAAATTTGATTGGACACCTATGGGCATACAACCTCACACAGACCGATAGCTCTGGATTCAGGCTCTTTACTGTCATTCACCCCAGCATACCGATATTACTGACAGAGGTGGCCTCGACTGGCAAAATTAAAAGTAAAAATGAAGGGCGTTGAAGCCAGTTCAATAGGTTTCTGTTGATGCCGTGTTTATCCAAGATTTATTTGGATCTGGCCGCTTACCTCTGTATTCTCCAGGTGGACTCTTTATTTTTGAGGGAATTCACAGAGACGTTTTCCACATTTTAAACTGTCTAAAAAATCCACCAAGCACCAGATATACATGGATGTTGCTTTTGGGGCTCAATATGTTCAGCTATTTATGACTTTTACAAAGGTGCGGCTGTACCTGAAAATTTGGTGGGTACAGTATATGGTATATATATAGTCAAAAAATACTGTCCCACAAGTATAGTGACTGTATGTCACTATACTTGTAGGAACCAACAGTCTCTCTGTGGGGAGACTGTGTGTGTGTGTGTGTTTCAACCAGAGTTGATATGCACTGCACGTACATTTTTTCTACACACATTTTAACTCAAAAAGACAGTTTTTCCTTTCCCTTTTAAGCCAGGTGTTTTGCCAAGTTGGTGAATGCAATTAAATTAACAAATAATTAAAATGATAAAAATATTGGGATTGTAATTCAAATCTGAATTCTTTGGGGAAAAATGTGTATTTTCAAGCTTCATCTTCCTTTAATAACTGTTACTTTAATAATGTTCATATTCACACTATTTTGCACATCTGAAAACCAGCAAGTGGATCTGCAACAAGCAACAATGTAATGATGTAATATTAGAACATAAATGATTCTCATACTGGACAGAGTCTAGGTTTTTATCCCCAGTTTTGTTTTGATTGAATGTTCTAAGTCTACACAGACTTTTGATAATGTAAATGTCATTCTGAAATGAGTTCATTATGCACTGTTATCATGTTAGATGTGCTAGAAACAGCTCTGTCTGCTACTTAACTACTCACTTGGCGTGAGAAGCTCAAATTTATTTTGCCAGAATTCAATACCATCATTTAGTGCTTTGCTCTCTCTCGGTACAACTAATCCGTTTTACTCCCACACTGATGACTGAAAAGAGAGAGAGAGAGAAGAAGAGACTGAATGAGATAGAAACGGGATGAGAGCATGAGAGGGAGGTGAGAAATGAAGTCAGTGGCTGTGAGGGAGGATCAGGGGAAGCATACAGGCGGTGACTGCATCAGCATGTGTGGGAGAGTGAGAAAAGTGAGCATCAGGACACAGACACTGAAAAGGTAAGGACGTGAGCACATGAGAGTTTGGCAAGTCAACTTCAGCTTCTGTAAAAACCCAGAAGTACTGCTACAATGGTGCTCTAACAGCAGGCCAGACCATCACTAAGAATGCTGTTACCCTTAGAGGCTGCTGGGTTTTTCCGGTGCTATTTAATGGTCTTTTCAGCTTGAACTTCTAAGACTTTCAGAAATGAGCATGTTCTTCTTAAAGACCACCAGATGACCTTTGGTGAATTTCCGTCCAAAGTACAACAAACTTTTAGTCATGTGAATTTTTTTTTCCTCAAGAAACAGACCTTTATTTGTCTGCATTTTCACTGTAGACTAAAGGCTCGCAAAGGTTAAGAAAATCCATCTCCATCTGTCTTCTCTGCTCTCTGTGTCAGAGTTGTCTGTGTGTCTGATGGGCTCGCAGTCACAGTCACTGTTACACTGGACAGGATAAAGCATCCTCTTGGTTAGGTTGTTCACAAATTTTAGCAATGCAGCACCTTCTTGTAAGGAAGTGGGGGTCTTTTACAATGTAACAGTCTGAAAATATTGTTTTGTGAGTAATTCACTGTTTAACTATCTTGACCACTGCTAGTCTCACTTTGATTCACACTCATTAAAAAAGTCATTTGGTTATTGTTAAGCACCACAACTGCTAAATGGTAAATAGACTGCAACTTAAACAACAGCTTTCTATTCCTGATAACCTGAGTAACTATTAGGCAATCAAAACTAATTGGTTAGGTTCTTGAAAGGCAAATTTCTCTTGCATGCAACAATCTTGTCTGTCATGGGTTTAGCTTCAAGTATGTAAATGGAATCCATTCAATCCATGAGATGACAGAGACTGACCTGCTAAAAAAAAAAAGCAAATTCAGGGTATGAAGCAATGGTCGCACAATTTCCTTCAGGATTTTCTGTAGAAAGCAGAATTCAAGGTTCCATCAGTTACACCAAGTGGTCCAGGTCCTGAAGCAGCAAAGCAGCTCCAGACCATTACACTACCACCACCATGTTTAACTGTTGGTATGATGTTATTTTCATGAAATGCTGTGTTACTTTTACGCCAGATGTAACAGGAGAAAACCTTTCAAAAAGTTCAATTTTTGTCTCGTAAGTCCAGAAAATATTTTCCCAAAACTCTTGGGGATCATCAAGATGGTTTTTGGCAAATGTGAGATGAGCCTTTGTGCTTTTTTTGGTCAGGAGTGGCTTTTATCTCGGATCTCTCCCATCGTGGCCATTTTTGCCCAGTCTCTATCATATTGTTGAATCATAAACACTAACCTTAACTCAGGCAAGTGAGGTCATTTGTGGATAATGGCTCTCACTGTGGTTCACTAGAGTCCCAAAGCCCTAGAAATGGCTTTTTAACCATTTCCAGACTGACTGATGTAAATTAGTTTGTTTCTCATCTGTTCTTGAGGGTTTTTTTTAGATCATGGCACGATGTGTTGGCTTTTGAGATCTTTTAGCCTACTTTACTTTGTTAGACTGGCTCTATTTAAGTAATGTTTTGATTCAACAGATCTAGCAGTAATAAGGAATCAGTGTAGCTCATGAAATTGAACTCACCCTTCCAAAAAATGGGTTTAAACACAGTTAATTCTTGTGTTAACAAGGTGGGAAAGTAATTTTTCATATAGTTTTTCATATTTCATATATATTTATATGTATATATGTATATATATACATATTTACTCTGGTTATCTCTATACAATATGAAAACAAAATTTCTCAACACTGTATAACCCCAATTATTATACATTTTTTCAGTGGAATTGAATTTACCACTGATTTATATGATACTGATCGGATATAAAAGTTATGCTATAATAAAAGAGCTTCATGAACAGTAAAAGTTTTTGTTCTGATAATGTTCAACAATACTGTTAATTTGGGATTATTTTATTAGGGAATTGCGGATGAGCTGAAGGAGTGGGGTTTCAGTCCGCAAAATCATTCCACATCCATAATCGTTGTCTTTACGAACTGGACATACAAATCATGCAATCCCTTCTTCACTTTAAATATAAATCTTCCTTTTATCACCTGTGACTTGACTAATTTCTTTCCTGCTGAGACCTGTGACATCACCAGCATAAAATGAATCCACCTCACCTCCGTCTCTCTCTCCCACTTTCTCTTTGTTCACTTTGTGCACAGCTTAAAATTTGTAAACAAGATTATTCCATAATCCTGGTTTGATTGGTATTTATATAGTTTTGCATGATGACACTATTATTTCCTTTTCCAAGAACAGTGCTGTGGACTATACTTTATCCATCCTTTTTATTATTAGCATTTTGCTAATTGGTTATAAACCTGCATTCAAATGCAGACTGCAACGGAGCCAAAAAATGTTGCAGTTCAGCAACATTTGCCATACCCAGCCAGGTTCAAATTCTTCCCTTGGGACTTCACACACATTTTTAAAAACAAATTCCAGCAGGCTGAATTTGAGCTCATCTAAAAATAACACAAAGCTGCTTTCTTTCACTATAGGTTATTTTGATAAATTAATTATTTATATATTATTTCTTTTTGAGCTTCTAAATTGTTTTGGCCTTATTGCTCTTCCCCTGTATCCACACTTGTTTATCTGATTTTAAACAGCCGGCAAACTGAGGTGCGTCTGGTGATTTTGACCGATTTTTGAAGCTATCTGTGAAGTTTTTTTCTTACCCAGCTTCCTTGCTTTTACTCTCAATTATGCAGTCCAATCTGCTGCTGGTGTTTCTGGGTATTTCTGTGTGCCTTCTGTTCACATACATAAGCATTTCACTTTTCAACTTTTTGACAATACATCCAACTGTGTAGAATGGAAGGGTTTTTTTGTTTTGTTTTGTTTTTTTGATGAGCTGATGAAAGAGGTATATCTTTGCACCACAAAAAATGCTAAGCCTTTTCTTTCCACTTTTCACATTGCTTTTCAGTTTTCAGTTCATCCAGTTCAATTACCTAATGGATGCATAAAGTTAGAAAAAATGTCATTACATTTAGGATTATGTTTAGACAGCTACCACAATGGTAGTTCATCACACCTTCAGCAAAGTCTGAACCACATTGGCTTATGAACTGTGCAGCTTTACTCTAGAGTGTGTGGGTATTAAGCATGTGGGCAAAAAAAATCCCTTGGCAGTCCAAGACATGTCATTCCTCTGCTCTCTTTTCCAATACCTCCTTTCCATTGTTTTACTTAATCTACCTATAAAAAGCAAAAACATACACAAAATAAACTTTTAAAACTTGTGAACCTCATGGAAGTTTGATGATATTTTAACTAAATAAAACCAAACAAAAAACTGGTTTCTGTGTACACTGGCATCAGCAAAAAAAAAAAATGCTGACACTGCCTTTTTCCTTGCCAGACAAGCCAGTAAGATGACACCTTAGCTCCAAAGGATTGGGACATAATTGTTTACAGGGCTTTAGAATGAAATGTCTGCTATGGTGTTATAGGTGTTACATATCCTAATGACCTTATGGAGACATAGATTAAGTACTGATTGAGAATTCATATAAAAGTCCCTAGTCACGTACTGAGTATCTATTGGTTTTCATTACTAGATGGATAGTTAAGCGTTTGGGGGGGGGGAAGCAATTTAATTACGAGTATAACAGGATGAGAATGAACTGAATCCTCATATTGGCAGGATTATTGAAAACAGCTTACTATTTTCCCCATTTTCACTATTCAAAGGGAAGGAAGTCAAATGGCATTTATGGCAGGGCCAGGGATAATGGAAAATTGTCCATAAAAGCAAAGAAAATGCCTTGAATAGAAGAAAAAAAAAAATAAAGGCTGGATTCAGCTCAAAGCCATTACAATAGTGTACAGGCAGAGGGAAGAGAAAGAATGTAGGGCGAGAAAATGAGTGGGCACAGTTAAAGATTATCTGGGACCTGAAACGGTCGATTCTGGGGAGGTGGGGATAAAGAATGGCGTGCCATCTTGAAATTAACAACTCCATCTGATGGTCTATATTTGGCTGGCCACACACAGTAGGTGGAATTGAATCCCACATCTCTCTCATCTTCCGCTCGTGCAGCTACTAGCAGCAAATGCCCGGTGCTCCAACCTGCGTCCCTGGCAAACGAGGAGGCAACATCCCCTCCTGCCAGCTTCACGGCTGACTGACCCCTTCTCGCAGCTTCACTTTGTAGCCTAATAAATAATGAAGGTCTGATTTCTCAGAGGGGTGTCTGCACACTGTGCACCTGGACACTCTGCATGTCTGCTGGCAGGCATCACAGGAGCTTGCCAACTAAACTCAAAGAACCACTACCATTTCCTGCCACCCACAACACGGTGTTTAGATGAGAGAGGCATTCTGACTAAACTGGCTTTTTTTTCCCTCATGTGAATTTGCATATAGCCAGGCTGAATTCCTTCACGGCGTGAATTTCCTGGCAACTGAAATACTAAACACCCCTACTCTTTACAAAACAGAAGACAGTTTGTGTTTCAGAGATTAACATCACTAGTGAGATCTAAAGCATGCGAGACATGGCAGGGAATTCTTCTGAACAATGTACCTACCTAATAGGAAAGCACAGAATAGATCAGAGTGGAGATCTAATGCTCAATATAGCAGTCAATCTATCATATGGTGATATGAATATATTAATGTAACAGTCAATTCTCCAGACTGTGTTTAAACTGGAGGTAAATTAATAAAAACGTAGAACAAGATAGACACCCCCCTCCAACACTGAGTCTCTTCTGGGAAAAGCATTTTCAAGAAACATCTGCCTTCAGGTACAGTTCCATTATTACACATCAGACTTGGACGTTCAAAGTGTTCCAGGTGTTATATCCACAGGAAATGGTATCATTTACTTTCTTTGTTGTATGCATTTTCCCTCAACCTCCCTGTTCCACTTCTACTTCAGTAAGCGATTTCCCACATTGCTCAGAACGGCTTGGAAATCCCCAGAGAACAGGCAGGAACATATTGAATTCAGCAGTGAGCTACGCATGTAGGTGGATAAAGAAAGGCTGATAGCAATTGCATTGAAAAAAAAAGCAAGAGAGCAAAAGCTTTTGCACTTGGGTGAAAGCCTTGCAAAAAATGTAATGTCGTTTGTGGCTTCTTTGCATTCTAGTTCACTGGATATTAACATGGTATATTTATTTATATATTTAATGGTATATGCAACTTTTTCTTTTGCAGAACCCATCTTCAGAAGAGTTGATTGTCAAATGTGTAGAAAAAGTATGCTTTTCTTCAAAGTGTATGTGTACAGTAATAGTAACAAAAAAGCAAAAACAAAATAAAGGGACATTGAGTTTGAACCAAAAATGTAATTTACAATCCTCTGCTTTCTAATATATTGTAAGTTATGCTAATTTTTAAACAATTAGTGGTAATAAATTAACAGTGAAAACAGAAATACTAAAATTAAAAAAAAAAAGCTCTACTGTCACAGCTTACCACATAGTTGTGATCTGTATAGGTTGGTAACAAGTATAATAACTAAGGAATGCAGTCAACCAATTCGTCCTTCATCTAAACTTGTGAATTCAAGCTGTAATTATAATTATTCAGGTTAATCTAGGTTTGTGTAACATGAAGAAATTATTGTAATACTCCTATACTTTCCTTTATATTGTTATAATTCCTGCATAAAAAACAATAAAA
>VUQG01006941.1:7223-25675 GCA_015106755.1 Etia nguti | reverse complement strand
GGGGGTATCCTTACCTCATATCAAAAATCCTGGACTATTTTTTCCCTTTAGCATCATAGCACATGTTCTTAGGTACCAGATATGGTCACCTAAAAGTGAATACATGAGAATAGAATGATTGCATTTTTATGGGTCTTTTTCCTTAATCCTAAAAAGTTGATTCTGCTCATCTGGACGTAGCGTTTTCAGTGGGAGAAACATTTCGTCACTCATTCAAGTGACTTCTTCAGTCTCAGCTGACTGCAGGTTTCCCCAGTCTTATAAACAGTACATTTGCACAATGACTGAAACTAGCACCACTGTGGGAACAATGGGCTGGGAGGTCTTTCTCATGACCATTGATCAACAACCACTGATCAAGGCTCATTGATCAAAGACCACTGATCAATGGCCATGAGTACCATTTACAGAGAGTTAGGGAATAGGTGCAATCACAGCATTGTAAGAGGGTGAAACATCTTTCACCCTCTTACAATGCTGTGATTGCACCTACCCTTAGGCCCCCTCCTCGATTCAGAGATGGTCTTTCCCTTTTCACGTAAATGGCCTCCTTGACCCCCCGCTCAAACCAGCGTTCCTTTATCAGTGGTTGTTGATCAATGGTCATGAGAATTTGCATATTAATAATCAAGGAACTGACCTCCCAGCCCATTGTTTGCCAGTGGTGCTAGTTTCAGTCATTATGTAAATGTACTGTTTATAAGATTGGGGAAACCTGCAGTCAGCTGAGGCTGAAGAAGTTACTTGGATGAGTGACGAAACATTTCTCTCACTGAAAACGCTACGTCCAGATGAACAGAATCAACTTTTTGGGATTTACTTACCTGGATGATTGAGCATGCATCAAGACTTTTTCCTTACTGATCAATTTAGACTGACGGGGGTGGTTATTGGTTAGTTTAAAATCACAACATTGAAAATTGCTGGTTTTCTGCTTGTGAATTAACTTGCATTCGATCTTGCTCTGAGCTGAATTAATGACAGCTCAGATGAAATTTACCTGCTGACATCCAGGTAAAACTCAATGTAGGTCACAATAGCACAGAGCCCCTGCTCGGGTCTGGTCCACTATAGCTATTTCTCCATTTTCCTGCTGACCAGGCATAATTACTTTTTAATAAGATTCATTCATCTTTCTTTATTGGATCAAACTGCTCAGATTATTATTCCCAATCAAATGTATTTACTCACCATTTACAGTAGGGAATATCGCACACACTTTGTATCAGTGTGAAGCAACGGGATAGGGTAGGAAACGCAGCAACAGGCTTTAATAACCGGATAACAAATAAGCATCTTACTGGGCTGAAGGGATTGGCTTGCACATTCCTGGAGGCTAGATGATTAAAAAAAATTGACTAAAATGCTAAATACAATGAAAGATTTGACACATTACTTATTTTTTATTCTGGTACATACTAATGCATCATATTCCTAATATATGGACAGCTGGCGTGTTTAAAAAAATTTGCACGGAAATGTTTACATTTTTATGTCAGAAAAATCATTTACCTAATACAACAGGAATATATCTGAAATCATAAAAAATTGTTTCACCTAATATGAACAGTATTATCTATTACTAAAACCTAATGAAAAAACGGACCCGACAGGCAGAATTGTGTCTGTAATAGCATAAAGTTGAATAATATAAACAGGCATAAAAACACTGACTCTACAAATGGCTAAAATGGATTGAACATCATTGTGCTTCACTTGCTTTGCATCAAATTCACTTGCTTTGTAGTTTCCCTTTCTTCGCATTCTTTCGGATCTGTGCTCCTCAACATCCTGATTCAACCTGACATTATTTGATTGATCTGATCTTAAAAAGACTTTCCGATCTCACCATTGTAGGCCACAGAAAACTGTCTGGTTTATATCCTATTGGTGTCAGCGGTAGCTGAAGGCAACGTGATGAATCAAAAAAGCTCTGTGAATCATTACCAATTCTCCATTCCAAAGAGGGATTAAATATTATTTATAAGGCAGGGGGTAGACTTAAGTTCACTTCAATTGCTTCTGCCCCTGTTGTCAATCTAAATGATACGCTTGCAGGCATGAGGCCTTTATTGGAGAGTTGGATATTGGAGAGTTTAAATTCTCCCTTTCGCTGCAAGAAGTGTACATGATAAGCTGCAAACCAAATTACACTGAATGGACAGAGTACAAGAAAATAAAACTGAGAGACAACATGCAAACAGTTAGAACCTGTGTAAGTATTCTGACCTACAAGTGATAATATTGTTACTGATAGTTTCTAAAAAAAAAATATAATTTCATAGAAAATTCAGGTTTTATGTGAAATTGACAGCGGCAACTAAAAATCCTTCCACTTTAGCAGGAATACTCATCTCCAATGGAGAGTCATATACAGCTCTCTGTCTCGCACTACCCCATTTTGCCCATTTGTCCAGGGTTATGGTGCACTAAAACACACTCCACTGCCTCCACTGACCCTGTCCAGCATCATAGATCTACATTACAGACTTGGAGCTGTATAGGCTGTCTGTGTGACTGATTCTGCCATGTGCCCCTCCTCTCTGCACAAGGGCACAACTCTGAGTTCTCCTAAAGTTTTAAGAGAATGGCAGAGCAGTGATGTGCTACAGTGAAACCATAGCTTAATTTTTCATTTGTTTATTATGTAGACCATTTTATTAGTTGGCAAAACATCATCAATTGTAAAATGAAACCTTAGAGATTACATCTTTTTAGAGATAAACTCATCCAACAATGATTAATGAAAGGCTATGAAAACAGCTTTTCTGTTGTCTTAAGAATTAAGTCTTCAAAGTTTAAAGTTCTTTTCTGTCATCTCAAAATTTGAATTTGTGGTGCAGGGACTGGATGATAAGGACAGTGAAGTCCTTAAGCACAGTCGAGTCTGTCAGATTCTATGGATATTTACTGTGTAATCTTTTAATTGGTACAACTGTGGCAATCATACTATTTTTGTCTGCCTCTCTGTCCGTCCATCTAAAAGATGCCCTGTTTGCCCTGTTTGCAGCACGATTCTTAAAAGGCTTCCCTTTAATTAGAGAATCTGGTCAATTTGTTTCAGGATTTGTGCATCCGTCGCCTGCTTTCTCATCCGTTTCACAATCCGTTGTCATGGGACCGTGGCTTTATGAGCAGGTATCACGCTCAGTTCTTTTTGGGATATTGATATAATGGCAGTGGAGGGTACTGATGGGCTGTACGCAGACTGTCAGAATTAATTTAAGTTGAGGATATTTTGATGTATCCTCCTGCAGAAGAATGTTATTACTTCCTAGCCACGAACTGCACCCTCCTATCTTTGCTCTGCACATCTGTCTCTCTGTTGGCCTGTCTTAGCCACTGTGTATACTGTCAGAGAAGATGGGACCGAAAGGAAAGGAAAAACATCTCAGTATGACATAGCCTTCAAAATCTCAGATCCACTAAAAGCAGTTCCATGATGATGTCAACAAGGCTGAGCTGTCCTGTTTTAAATGTATCAATTCAGCGCTTGACAAAAGCCCTTGGATTCCTAATGGCGTTATTTTACAAAGGACTTGTTAGAGAAGGTATTTTTACCTAACATTTACAGTTTAACAGGCCCCAAAAGGATTGGGGATTTTTATTAGGCAAATGCATCAAAGAGTTGTTTTAATGCACTTGGTCTGATTTAATCAGCATATTCTTAAGTGATATTAATATTAACAACAGCAAAAGATGTTTTTTGCTTTGGGTTATTTTAACTTGAAAAAGCATTCTCCGTGTAAAAAAAACTAACTATAGGGAAACTAAATCGCACAAAACTAAATCA
The DNA here is from genome assembly GCA_015106755.1 of Etia nguti. Lineage (NCBI taxonomy): Eukaryota > Metazoa > Chordata > Actinopteri > Cichliformes > Cichlidae > Etia > Etia nguti. The sequence goes on along the minus strand of VUQG01006941.1, from coordinate 21,882 downwards.
ATTTCTTTAATTCAAAAACATCAGTTGGTAATATGTTTAAAAGCGGTAAGGATTAACCTTGAGTTTGGATTTAATAAATCATGCATTCTTTATGTGATCCATGTATAAACTGCACAGGTGTGTACATATCCTACAAATACACAGAAAGCCCTTCAGTCAAGTTTATGCTTAAGAGCTCTTGTCTTACATAAAAAAACCCAAAACATATGGCCTATGTCGTTCAGTCTAATCTTACTGAAGTCCATTAAACTGCCTTATGTGCTAGGTCACAGTTGTCCGTCATATAGGAGACGGAGAGGGAGAAGGGAAATGAAAAGCTGATGGGAGTGTTCGAGATGACTTAGCTGTCTTCGCCGTGATGAAGTGGCATTGATTAACTCAGATTAAGACGTAGAGGCCCGGCCTCCATTTCACCACTGTCATTTTTTTAAAGAAAGACGAGACTAAGGCAGACAATGTCTGCAATTCTTTCACACTGTGTGACAAATATAGTTGTTCTGGACCCATTGTTATCAAATACTTTTCACTGTCTGTCCAGTACAATAGCTCATAACAAGGACTTTAAAACTACAGATGATTTCACTGTACTGCATATGTAAGTGTTATGACATAGGGTTTAATCAGTGCTCTGTTTTTGAGGATATTCATGCTAATATAAAATGCATGTCGTTTTTTCACTAATTGAAAAAGCAAAGGAGGTAATGCAAAGAGAGGCTTAATTTTATCTGCGTCAGTAGATTAAAATCACATGACTTAATAGAACGTTGTGCAATTAAACTGGCGCATTAATCTTCACCTTTGCAAAGAACATTTAATCTTATGTTTGTTCATCGTGTAATTAATGAGTTAAGAATTGATTTGTGATCAAATTAATGACCAAAGCTTATGTTTACAGCGTTCTAATCTAAACATATGAATATCGGATGTTTTTTCTCCAGTATTTTTCAGCACATGCTGGTCTTCCTCATTACTAAGTATATTTACCACCCAGCACTGCGTTGCCATAATTAGATGCCATAGTGATGATGGTGCATTTAAAAGATAACACTTTCATTAAGCTTAAATAAATCAATTTAGGAAGGCAAAATTAAAATTACCCAGCTATGAACAATTTCAGGCAGTTGTGTATTAGCGATGTATAATTAAAGTGAAATGTAAAATCAGTTAGTTACGGCTCATTAAAAGCAAGAAACCAACATGAAACCTTAGCTCAAGGAGCGTTCAGGAGTTCAGCAGAGATGCTAGTGTTTAAATGTTAAATATAGGCACTGGAGAGGGCACCGGTTTTTGATCAGGCTAAGTGAAAATGATTTGCCGTAATCTTGTTGCAGACCTGGCCAAGCAGCTTCATGATTTTCTCTCTAAAAAGCATGAAGCTGTGTTTAATTCCTTTAAAGCTCTCTAGTAACTACATCTAATCCTGCACTCTTAATTTCACAAATTCTTGTTTCTCAAGAATCACTGACTGCTTATTCCTCGGAGCCATTTCTTCATGATGAAATATTAAAATCCCTCTAAACGAAGTGGATCGCTGTCTATCACTCAGTTGCATAGGAGAGAAAAAAAAGAAACTCATTCCAGTAGAGTGTTAGTACGAAAAGGACATTTGCTTATTTGTAATACCCAGGGCACCACTCTGACCAGCCATGCTGGAAGGACAAGCAGGGCAATAAAATGCAAGGACACTGAGCCCCTTCCCACCACCACCGCTACCACCACTCACCCATCATTCTGCTCTTCCCTCCCCGCTCACAATAAGGAGGGAAATGATGCGTTAAACACAGTGGAGCCACTCGTTCTATAAAACAGCGCCATGAAGGAGAGAAGATATTGCCGGTAAAAAGCGTAGAAGTGACAACTCGTTATTCAAAGTTCTCAGACACTGTGCCTGCAGTTTTATGACTAAGAGTTCCACAACTGAGCACGATGATGAATCTGCCCACAAATACCTACACACAGCAGATGTAGCCTAAAATCAACTAAGTAGACAGTCAGACATTCATCACTTCTACCACGGGTATGAGGCCGGCACCGTTAGCTGCTCCTAGAAAATTTATGAAAACATCGCCATGACATACGTCGGCTGAAGATGAGGAGTAACTTTCAGCTAGAGGTGGATTCCTTTATTGCTCTAATGTAATGTTCTTATATTTTGGGGGTCATTGAACACCAAATCCCCTTTTTATTTTTTATTGTATTATTTTTTTATTATTTATTGGAGGCTCAGGCTACCCAATATTCTGTCCATGACAGTCCTGTGTCCGAATGGCCATTTTTATGACTAAGAGCAGGAGGGTCAGCCTCACAGGAGGGGCAGAAGTAGAGAGGAGAATCAGCTCATGCAGAAGCAGCTTTGGTTTATGGTGCCAGCTTTATGGTGCATCATGTGAGAAGAAGTTGTCAGCTGACATGCACAGTGGCCATTTTAAAGCCATAATCGGGCTGCTGTTGTGCCGGCTGAACCTGGTATATGCCATTTCTGCTTTTCTTTCTGTTTACAACAGGCATAAGCAAGTAAAAGAAATGTGCAACACTTTAAAATACATTTTTATAACTTGAGAAAGATTGGTAGACCATGGTAATTGGTCTATTACTCACAATTAAAATGACCAGATCAAATATACCCTAAGGGAATAAAGTTATATGCTAAGTTTTTTGCATTTTTTAATGGACAAATTATCTTTGCATCAGTTAAAGATCTGAAAGGACTCTGATTCAGTAGGTGGGCTGAATTAAGATTTGAAAAAAAGACATAAAATTCCAGCCCTAGTTTACCCTGCAACACTATGCAGTGCTTTCACAGGATTCAACTGTGTGAACAAGCAACACAGCTTTCTCAAAATCTCCCAACTCTAAAGTCAGCTGGGATATCCAGGAGTATCAGGTTAAAATGTTTGCTACTACGGTTAATCTTTGTGCTCTGTGGACTGTAAAAGGATCTCAGGAAGCACTAGGTGTACTGCAGAAATCTAACACACACACACACACACACACACACACACACAAATATGCATGCTGCATTTAATACAGAGGAAGCACAGCTGAAATTGAAGAGACTGAAGGTAAAATTGAATTGCTGAACTCCATTTGTCAGTGAAAGACGAACAGAGAAGGTGGAAAGAGAAAGCAGCAACACCAGACTCAGAAACACTGAAATTTCTCTTCTCCTTGTTTTTTCTTTTAATTGATTTCTGCTTATTTTGTTTTTTCACCTACTGGGAGATAACAAGCACTTCCTCTACTTCTGCACTGATCTGTGTCTGTGTAAGAGCAAAACTGTTATACTGAGACGAGTATACATGTCAGAAACTCATATTCTAAGCTGTTTTGTATTGTTATTATATTATTATGTATTAAAATGTTACTATTATATTTTATTTATTATATATTTTAATGAAATAATTAAACCAGTAACTTGTTATATCTTGTGCTAAAGTGCTTTAATTCTGCAGCCATTCAGTATTGATTGAAACACGTAATCTTAGAAAGAGCGGATTCGTGAGTTTCACATGGTTGCCGGTAGGTAGCATAGCAACAGCAGAGGCTGCAGTGATTCCAGCCATGCCTGCAAAAATATGGGACAGGTTTGACTATTGTATGGACATATGACTTGCGTCTGGGGGGCACAGCATATCTCATTTGTGATCACTGTAAATTTTGTATTAAAAACTCTATATTCAACCAGGCATTTTAAAATTTACTGCAAGCTTCTATGTCCATTACTTTAAAATATATAGCCTTTTGACTGGTTGAATGTTTCTTTTTGATACACTCTATATACCTGTATCCATTGGTGCTGCAGTAATTGTCTCATTTATCACAGACAAGCTTTTCGCCACAGGCTCAGGAAGAAGAGAGGGTTGTCTGCTAATCATAAGGGTGGTGGTCCGATCCCTGGCTTCCCTGGTCTACATATCAAAGTAAATCCCATCTACTGGAGAGTGCATGTGAATTCGTGAATGAGGCTCAAACTGAGTAGAAAAGTGTTATGTAAGTACCAGTCTTTTTCAATCTGAGCAATCTGCTTACAAACTAGTATTTAAGGCAACGCTGACTGTTACTTTTACCTGATGAAATGAACATTTAAACCGAAGAATAAGCTAAATGTAGTACTAATAAATGTAGTAGATTTATTAAGCAGTGTGCTAAAACATTTTTTTCTGTGAAGAAATCACACTAAACATTTCTGCACAACACCTTTTCATGACTTTTTCCAGACTACTTCAGGTTTCCCTATGTCTTTGTCTTCTAAAAGCACAGTTTTGTACCCTTGGGACAAAATAATAAAGATCTGCGTTATGTTATCATTCTGTGTTGTGCACTGGTAGGCCCAAAGGCTTTTGAAGTCATCTCTCAGCGGCGAACAGAATGTGTTATTAAAATTTTGCTCAACACTCCAGGGCAATTGATGAACCTGGTCATGGCTGAATGCCTGTGAAGAACCACATTACATTAAAGGTGCGCTTTCTTCATTTGTGCATCCTCCACTTGAGTAGATCCGATATTTAAGATGAAATCTACTTGGTGAAAGGCTCTGGCTGATTGTCCAAAGTGAATCCAAATTCGGGAAAAGAGAAAATTTGATGTGACAAATATCTAGACATTTCATTTTCAAAGAACTGTAAGTCAGTTTAGGCCCCTACTTTCAGACAAGACAGGTACATTAAAGCTTGGGTGTTTGTTGTGCAGTCTCCAATAGCACCAGGCTCTATTGATTTAGCAGCCAGCTACCGGCATAATCAAAGCCCACCCCAGAGGCAGCACTGTCACTGCTCTGCTGCACTTCAATCATATTCACACTTGATCACATCCCAAAGAGCTTGTCACCTCAGTGTTTTGTGACACTTAAACCCAATATATACATTCCCCGACTTGTAAAATGGAAGCTGACCTCGTTCTCCTTTGGTTAAAACCAGGCTCCAGTGCCCTTTGAATGAGACGTTTTATGCCAGCATCATGGATTGCCTGTTAATGCCATGCATTATACCCCTGAACAAAAATCACACAACCTTGCTTGGTGAAGTAAATATAGCCTTAATATTGGTTTGTTTGTTTGTGTTCAATTTATTTAAATCATGTAAACAATATTAAGGAGTTTAGCAAAATACATTTCAATATCGCTTCACCTGTTCTGATTCAGTTACATATCAAAAAGGAGTGGGAAGAAGTGCACACTTATTAAACCCACCTCTTCACCATAAGTTACCAGTTAATATTTATTTAGCTTCCTTAACCATATAAACTGCAGTAATTACAATGAACATATTTCTAACATAATATATACACTACATAAAGTACTAATTCTTATCATATCATTTTGTTTTTCTAACTCCATAACTTGCCTCTACACAACAAGGCCACTACCTCCAGTTTTGAAACGTTACAATCATACAATCCAAATAAGCACGAAATAACAATTTTCTAAACAGAGACATTCACTGAAATTCATAATTTTGCCTTTCTTTATATCTCATGAAGGTCATATCTTTACAACTCTTTTTGAACTGCTTTATCGTTGGATGTTGCTTAAACTCCACACGCAAATTGTTCCACAGTTTCACTCCACACACGGAAACACAAAAACTTTGCCTAATAGTACGCACATTCACAGCTTTGAAAGGATGAGTAAGGTCCACTCAATAAGTTTTGCACTTCCTGACTTCACACAAACTCAAAATAGGAAGAATCACTTAATATAAGCAAATATAAGTCTTTTCTGTCCCAAAGTCAGTGGGTCGGGCAAGTCTTGCTGTCATTCAAGGACTAACTAGTTTCACACGGTCAAGCCTCCAGGTCTCTAAACACACTATGATTCCAATAAAATAAGAACATTAATATTTTTTAAATATTACGGAAATATTATTATTTTTCCTACAAGTCATCTGTTCAGGGTGCAAGTGGATTCATTGAAAATAATTCAATGAATTATCAGTTTGATCAAAGGTTTTTTGACTTGCTCGATAATATTACAATATATTTTTTTAGAATATGGCCACTATGACCTCAAAGGTCCTCTCTTTGTGAAACGCTGAGTGTGCTAGTGATCCTGCTACTGTATGTTTGAATGCCTCCATGGAAGTCCTGTTCTGATGACTTTCATGTGCCTACTGTATCCTCCGTTTCACGCTAACCTCAGACTTGCGCACAACCAAACAACTTCAGTGTCAGAATGAGCCAACTTTCATGAAGAGGATCATAGGGCCGGGTCTCTGGCTATGACTCAGACACCAAACAACAGGCTTTCAGTGAAGAAATCTGCAGAGTTCAAGCCCGAAGGCACCTTTCAGGTGAGAAGCACGATCAATAGCATGCTGTGAGCCGTGAATTCTTCCCCAGGGTCAGACTGCCAATGCAGACTTCTGTTGTAAGCGCCTGAGACACCCAAAGAAGAACATTTGGCACAAAATAACTGAAATGTTTGCTTTTAATGGATACAGTTTTGAAATGGAATATGATACTACACTATAAATGCATTTTTCCTAATGTATGTCTCTAGTGAGTCTCCGGCCTCTTGTCCAAACATGAACAGCATGGCAAAAACCCAAACAAAGAGCTTTAAAATGCAAATGGCCATTTCCTTTATACACTTCTTGTGGTTTCACAAAACCCCTAAAGCAGATGACTGAAAGGTGAAGCGGACATAATGTTGGGCTTCTAAAGTTGGCAACGACTCATTTCAGAACTGTAAGTGCAATAAAAGCTTTGGTATTAATCTGTCTGAAACAAGCAATATGCAGACAAAGATTTCAAACAGCTTAAATTTCTGTTCATTAAAAATCTCACAAGCCAAGCACAAATGGCAGGGGGTCTGCTTGCGATAGCAGGAAAGCTAATCTAGGCCACAGTATTAGCAGATTTTTTTGGTGATGACATTACAGCTGGTCTCCCAGACATGCTCAAAAGTTTTCCAGTCCAAAGTTTGCTTGTGACCATGCTGGTTAGTCTGGCCGCCACAAGATAACAACTTGTTTATTGTGTAAGTTAAAACAAACAAGCGTAGAGACACAGTCCACAAGGGAGCTAGGCTTTGATGTGGTATGCATGCTGTTAATTTGGTCCAAACTATATGATTAATTAATAAAGATTGGTTGGTGATTTCAAAATCGTTGAACATCTTTGTAATACGGTGCACTCCACAAGCCTGCACACATAATATTTTCATGCACTGGATGCATTTATTTCATTGTTCTCATTGCCAGACTCTACAGTATACATGAACATGTTGTCTGGGGAAAATCAATATAGGGGGCTGCAAAAACGAGATTTGCTCAGAGTTAGCTCAAGCTGTCTGGAGTGTTCAGCATCAGTGAGCTTCAACCAATGGAAAGTCCTTAGAGACAAAGCAGTATCTCTCTGCTGTCTATCTAACTACCCCTGACTGGCATTATTTAGCTTCTGGTCATCTTGGTCTATACTGTCTCGACTCTAGCCTTTAGTATTATATTTTTTCACATTTCTCCTGCCTTGTCTTTAAATCTGTGAGACAGAAATAGAAAACAAAACTTTTCCACAACTTTTTCTCCATTTGTCGCATTGTCTGTTAAGCCGTGATTATGCTTGGTTTTGGAAGAAAACTAATGTGATGTTTGTCAGCCTACTAGCTTTTCTTCCTGTGGGGAAAAACAGCCAATTGGATGAGAAAATATCAAAGAAACAGAGGCAGAGCTCCGTACCACCTCAGGGAAATGGAGCATGTCGCATACAGGCCTGACCCTGGAAAAGTAATTGATTGATATGTGGTCGGATGGTTTAATGACAGACAGCATTCCACCAGAGACTGCCTGGCAAAAAGACATCACCGGTAAACTGTGTACAAATCGCCATTCTAGCAAATGTGCCACTTTCTGTCAACCTGCATCTGGCTAGCAGGGCAAGTGATTGATGACAGCTGTCAGTCTGCTATCCACTCCACCTCGTCACCCCTGCAGGATGCCACTTCTGCTGGGTAAGAGTCCATCTCCGTACCCAGCAGATCTGACAGCAGAGACACATCAAAACTAGGTCTCGTTCACCCAGTCAACATCAGCTGCCCTGCCTTTTTCTCCAAAATCTCTTCCAGAAAACTAGGCATGGGAGCTTGCAAGGATGACATATATTTATTCTGACAGAAGTGTAATCACTTTTCTAGAACGTGCACAACATCGGGACATTCGGTTGAGCTTTAACAGTCATCACAACGCAAGGCAAAGCAAGCAAGTAACTGAAAGAATTATAGGTTCGCTGCTGAGAAGGTACGGTGAGAATGAAAGAAATGGAGAGAAGCCAGACCTGGAACGTCGAGCAACATCTAGAGAGCCGCTGATCATTAGCCTGCAAATGTGGTTATGCTCTAAATAAACCTGCCAGAAAGATGAATGAAAGGCTGTGAATGTTAATAATTAGTCCACGTAAGATCACAGGCCTCAACACGTAGATCAAAGAAAGAAGCTTTACTTTCATTTTTTCTAGCAGAGTTCAATATAGCACTAAGGAAGGGTTGTGCTTTTTTTGCTTGTGGAATTTAACAGGTGCAAGGAAAATTGCAGAAAGACACAAGAAGCAGCATTTTTGGCAACATATTAAATAAAGTTATTGTATCGATTGCGTGCACCTTTAATCAGGAGTCAGAGGTTATTACAGCCATTACTGACCTGCTGGATGGTAAAAGGAAAAACATCTGTTTTTGCCTTTAACGAGTGCAGACATAGTAAATTTATACGCTTAGATGGTCTTTACTTATCTTGCATTTTAAATACTTTAAAAAAAAATCTGAATTTGCCTGGCATTTGTATTCCCAGTAGGAAATGACATATGCTCTTTTTAGTAAGAATCTTTATCACATACGTTTAAAATTTTGCTGGTTTGAATTATGGTACTTCATTTGCCATCTGTTTTGTCCCCACATCGACCTCATCAACTACACAACTCTTTTTGCTGCCAGATGCCCACTGGCTGAAAGCCACAGATACACTATTAAAACCTCAACATATGACAGCATGACTCTACATACCGTACCGCAAAGACTGCAGTTAAGGACAAAAAAATGATGCTTTAGGGCAGAATACAAGTGCATATGAGCAATGATCTGAAGGTGTTAGTGTGGTGTCACTCAAATGTGTTGTTGCTCCTAACTATAATGATTCAATAAACTTGATGACTCATGAAATCAGTGATTGATTATCCATAACATATCTCTATATATCCTAACAGATTGTTAGAGGGGCAGGCTGCCACATCATTAATCCACCAGTCAATAAGTCATGACCTTCTGGCTTATAAGCTCTTCTTGGAAAAGTATTCATATCTTGAAACAAAAAAAAATCCATCTTATAAGCACAAATAATAAACAAACACCTTAGATAATATTGCCTTTTCACGACTGCTTTAAGTTCATAGACTTGATTTTTTTTTTTATTTATTTGAATTGACACTGGCAGAAAATTGAAACTTTGCAGAGGGATGGTAAAAGTTCAAAAGCTGAAATGAGAAAACTGATTACTTAAGTGAAGCACGTTGTCGGCCCTTAAAAGAAGACATTTTGTTTACTGCTGTGCGTTGAAGATATAAAAATCAAAATTCCTGCTCACCTGAGTTTATGAACACATGGTTACAAATTAATGATACAGATGGATGTGTTTTCCAAACCACACTATAAACACTGCAAGTCATCAGCTCAACAATCAAAACTTGTGCTCAGGAAGTTAAAACAAAGTGCTTCGAATATTAGCTTTTTTTTTTTCTTTAAGATTTTTAGAATAGATCAGGACAAAGAGCAGGTAAGTAAGTACAGAAAACACTAAAGGGTAACATTACATTTCCGATTTCTGGAACAACAAAGATCATTTTACAAATTAACATTGAAACACAGTAGCGGTGACTTTTTGGGTTTGTTTTTTTTTAACATCGATCCATTTTTTTCTGATGCAAAAAGTACACAGGGCTATTGAAAAATAATAAGTCGTCTCAGGACCTCAAGCTGTAATGCTTCATATATCTGAGACTATAATGATAGAGATTCTCACTGGACCTGATTGTTAGTAGCAGATATGACTGGTTATTTGTGCACATTCCCTCTGGTAGCTTTTGTCAAAGTGGATTAAAAACATAAATATGGTGGGGGAATCCAATAACCATGTGCAGCGAAGGAAGAATATGCATCATCTAAACCTCGCAAACACAAAATGTCAGCAAGCATAGAGGCAGCTGTAACCTTGACAATGACAATAATGCCTATTAAAATAGAAAAAAAAGATGCCTTTGCCCAGTGGGATTACCCTGTCTGATTTGTCTATGCACCAATGTTGCAGTCACAAGTGGCTGGCATCACAAACCCTATTACAGTGTGATCATAACACAAGCACAACCTGTGATTGATTACCTCGTAAACATAGTTTACAGAGTGTGATATTAAGTTTCAACAAAGGTAAGACACAAAGGAATATCTGAACCCACATTACAGCCCCATGCAATGCACAGAATTACTACTGATTGTAGTGACAAGCTGGTTTGTCTTCATGGCAGCCATATTTAACTCACTGCAATATTTTTCATTCACTATACAATTAATAATAGTTCATCTTAACTGGGCCGGCTCACTTGTCTGTGACCAATAGCCATCACCTACTTTGTGCTGTTATTGTACTCATCTTCACAGTCGATACAATTTCCTCTTTTTATCTAACAAAAAAAAAGTTGAATTCCAGCAACACGATTTTAATACACGCTGATAAATATGTAGCGGCTGTAAAGGAATATGCATTTCTGTAATATTTTTTTGTAATAATGGATAAATAAACATTCATTTAATAAATGGATGTGTTAATCCAGTTAGTTCTAATCATTAGCTTTATGGTTATGGCCATCGTTACAGCCTTCCGTTTGAACAACAGCAGGTTTGGCCTTTCGGAGCGAACAACACTGAATGTTATTTGCATTTAGCTAAGCATTACCACTTTATGCATAATGTGTTCATGCTTTATCTAGTTTGAGCTACTTGACTAAGGGTTTATATTTTATTTGGATCATGGAAACTGCAGCTGAGGATTTTCATGTGTGTGTACAGTACGCGTGTGTGTCTCTGACACATAGAAACAGGCAATAAATTTACTACTTCTCATCGCTTGGCGAGCTGGATAAAATGACTGCTTTGGTTTCTGCCATTTCCTAACTGCTGTTTGGAAGTGTACACTTAGCATACAATAAAGTGCCAAGTGTTCAAACACAGGTCTGTGGAGAACAAGACTGAGGACGCATGACTGGTGATACAAAGAACTCCTGGCACACACTCAGGTCAAATCAATACAAATGAAGATGTCTTTTTGAAATAGGGCAATGAGCCCCTGCTTCTTCTATGCAGACTCCCCTAACGGATCAATCTGACAGGTCATGCGTGAGGTGGGGCCACAAACGCAAGTCATTTAAGCATAAAACTGATGCTGCCTGTGTTTCCATCCCTGATATTTGTTCACTTAATAGCACACTCCCTCACAGATTTTAGGTGATGGGATATAAAGCCTTTCTTCTTTATGCCTTGTTATTTACACTCAGTAATTCTATTAGATCCTACCGGCAGGAAGAAAGGAGGCTTTTGTGTGTGCTGCATGTGTGTGTTTGTGAAGGGATTTAAGTCCACTAGTTAAACAAAGGACTGAAAGCTGCACATGTTTGATTAAGGGTATCAGTTTTAATGGCAGTAACTATTAAAGCTGACATCAGTTTGAAGTCGGATTAGACCTATAATGAGAAGATGCATCGTGGTAATCATAGTAAAATCAGTTTTCGGGGTAATTACAGCTGGAACATATCATCATATCAATACATGATTATGTTGTTAGCTTAGAGAATTTTACAGCTGGCAGGTCATATAGCATTTTACTATTTGTCTCCTATCTCATTAATTTTATACCATTTGTGACTTTTGTAAGACACCAATCTTAAAATGTAAAATATTATGTGTCTTAATGCTAAAACAGAGAAAACTTTTTTAACATATTAGTTTATTATCAACGTGATCCACAGGAGCCAAGGCAACAAAAGGGGACTTTGTATTAGAAGCGCATTCAAGAAAGAGGGCTGTGGTTTTGCCAGTCTGTGAAAGTCTGTGTGAGCAAAGAGTTCTGCGAATTAAGAATAGCTTTTGTCAGAGTACATAACAGCATTAAAATAATATCACTGACAGTTTCTCATTCTCATCTTTAACATTTGATATGCCTTCGTACTATCTGAAAACAAATTAAGGGTTTAAATTATTTGCAAATCGTTCCATTCTGTTTTTATTTATATTTTACACACTTTTGAAACTTTTATTGGAAAAGGGGGCTGTAAATTAATCAATCTCTTTCAGATCACAGAGTCTTAAGTTTTGCAAGCATGGACAAAGGTTCTCCTTAAGATAGGAAAGGAAAACAGGAAAGTTTAAGACTACAGCTTTAAAGTCCTTCACTGACATCGTATAATAAATGGACAATGTGCACTGGGACCTAATATATTAGCTCTTTAGTATATGAAATTTTCTGTAGTTTTTGGTTCTTTGTGCTTGTGAGGGTGCCATTATTTTTAAAATATTACAGTATGGGGCAATTTCCCCACAGGGATCAATACTTTTTTTTTTTCACCTGAATGAATACAAAATTATATCTGAATTCAACAGAAAATAAAGTTCACTATAACAAGCTAAATTTATTTACTCTTTGTTCATTACATGTTCTCTCTTCTTGGGTGGCAAAAGAAAACCCCCTTTACTGCAAAAGAAACGAACTACTGTATATGCACTGTGAAGTTTTAGAAAATCAACAATAGGAATATTGTTTGTTTGTTTCTGTCTAAAAAATTAATATATTTTATTCTAAAGGCCTACAGGATTATACGTTCTCTGGACATTTGTCCCTGTCAGGTTGCCAGGTTTTCCTGCTTGCAGGAGATCATAACCAACAAACACTACTAAAGACTGACTCTGTGGCACCAATTTCTCATTTGGCAGCTTTGGCTCCTCCATCATTGTCCCATTGTGCCTCTTCCTCACGTCGCCTCTCTCTCTCCCTCTCTCATTCTCACACACGCACATATCTACACACACACACACACAAAGACAAGGAAACAATTTAAGTGAAGCACAAGGAGACATGTTAGCATAATGAAGAGCACACCAAAGAAGAAGGTAAAAATAGAAGCTAGAAATAATTCTTCATATGAATTAAACATAGCCCCCAAAAAAGGTAATCATGTCAGTGAAATGTTAACAGCTTATTGCACTGACTCCAAGTGCCATTTTAACCCTTAGATGCATAAGTGGGTCAAAAATGACCCGGTGAGGTTGCGTTCTTGCAATACTGAATTAAAAAAAGTTGTTATCATTTCATTTAAGAGTGTCAACCTTTAAAAAGATTATTTTACACAGCAAGAACTAACAGACAGCCACCATTCAGCATTTAGAGAGCTGTTCATCCTCAGTCACTGTAGGTGTAGGTTCAAATTTCCACAGTAGATGCCAAACAAGCCCATCAAGTATTGATTAAAGCTTTGTGATGCATGCATCCCCTATATTTGGAATGGTTTCCACAGGGAGACAAACAGGAGAAGAAATTAGGGAAAATATTGTCCAGCAGTTATGCATAAGATTCAGAAACACAAGACGCCTCATCACCACAGATCACTTTTTCTCCAGTGTGCAATTAGCGCAGTGACTCCAGGAGACACTATTGTGGGGATTCCACAATAAGCAAAAGGCAGACATCCTTCCTCTGCCTTACCATGGCCAGCTATGTCAACAAGAAAGTAATGGCTGTTGTCCTCCTGAGCTCGACGTATCACAACCAAATGGTGGATGAAAATGCCTGAAAGGGGAAAAAAACACACAACTGATCTCGTTCTACAAGAAGACCGAAGGAAGTGTAGATGCAACGAACCAAATGGTTGGCACTTACTGTATGCTTAATTTTAACAATGATTTTAACACGGGTCACTTTTGACCCACTTATGGAAAAGTGTAGGATCCAGTTACTCATGCATCTAAGGGTTAAAGCAGTCACTAATTTTCTTATAGTTACTGCACAGAACTGTAGTTTAGGTACCTTAAAATAAGCTTTACAGTTTGGCTGAGTTGTTAAAGAAACAGAAACGACTGAAATCCCCTGAATATTGCCCAAATATAAAAATCCCAGTCAATTGATTATTTTAAATCTATAGTAATGGATTTTTTTTTTTTTTTTTCCATTTTAACAGCAGACCAAATGACTATGTACTTGTAGAAGAGCTGTCATGGTCTGTGTGCAGGTAGGCAGGAAAAGGACCCAAACGCAAACTCAAAACACAGAGGCAAAACTTAAAATTCCGAGATGGCAGCTTTATTGCTGGAAACTAGGAGAACTTAACTAAACTTGAGGACACAAAATACACTAAGCAGGCAGAACACACAGACATATCTGAGGGAGATCGCGACACTGACAAAGAGAAACACGGGGCTTAAATATGCTGAGGGATAACGAGGGGAAAGAGCCACAGGAGGAGAGCACAGCTGGGAGTGATTAGGCAGGACGAGACAGGGGAAGCAAAACTAGAAACACTGACACGAGACACGGACCTTCAAAGTAAAACAGGAAACACACTGACTGAACTCTAGACATGTAAACCTAACAGCGACTGGGGAGACAGAACATAGGAACCTGAAACATGATAGAGAAAG
>VUQG01006937.1:59208-74499 GCA_015106755.1 Etia nguti | reverse complement strand
CCGTCGCTGCGTGTTTGTTGGTGTTAAAATGGAACACCTGCTGGCCTGGAGCGGCGTGCTCTTACCTGCCTGGAGGAACGCATCTCCTTATTTTGGCTACACTCACCTGAGGTTCAGGGAACTCGGAGAGACGTCACAGAGCGAGCGCTGAGCGGTAAATGGAGATTTCAGAAGCTAATTATGATCAGGGACAGCTGCCGAGTCGCTCGGCTGTAATTTTCACATCTGTTAGCTGAAAGTGGAGCACATGCTGGACTCATCTGAGGGGAACAAGCCCAGGATGTATTTACACTCTCACATTTCAGGCGCTCAAAGGGAAAGTCGGACTGTAAGCTTATAGTAAACACAGAGCCTTTCGCTCTCCGCCACTCTAAGGCTTAGGCTGAAACATTCAAAATTCAAACGTATGTTTCCTGTTTGCGACGCGCCTCTGGTCTCCTGGTTCAGACAGCCATGTTTGACTGTTAAAGCACACAGTCTGTTTCACATTCAGCACATCATCACAACGCCAGTCGAGTCACGTCAGGCTCATTCAGACAGCGGAGCAGGGCTGAAGCTGGACTGAAGCTCTGAGTACATGACTTAAAAATGTACGTTTTTTACGACTGCCTTTAAAGTGCACGAAAAAACTGGAAAAGCAGAAAGACAGGAAGTACAGGAAGTAGCTTCAAATTCAACAACAGAAAATGTTTTAGGGATAAAACTGAGGGGCTGGATCCTGACACAGTGGTGGTCAGAATTGGGCGCTGTGCTGGTCGCAGTGGTGAAGACAGAAGCCTGGTGTTTGAGCTGTTTACAGTTTTCTGATACAAGCAGCAGAAACATCTCGTAAGCTTAGAGGGAGGCTCCTGTCTCCCTCCCCTCACGCCCAACCGGTCACAGCCGCCCTGATCCTGGTCCTGATGAAGGTGTCTTCCTTCCCACTGTCGCCGAGTGCTTGCTCACAAGCAGTCGTCTTATTGTTATAATGTATACTTTATTGATCCCCATGGGGAATCAATAAATGGGTTAAATGGGTTAATGGGTTTAAACTGGGGTTTTAGTGTTGGGGGGTGAGGGGAGCAGCTGAGCTGGTTCGGTATCTGTGGAAGCCTCCTGGGTGAGGGTTTTTGGGAATGTCAGCTGGTTTGGGAATGCCTCTTTGTCTCCCAGAGGAGAAGGAGGAAGCGGCTCTGAGAATCTCTGCTGCCCCCACAGCCTGGATAAACAGCAGGAGATAGATGGATGTCACAAGAAAGCAGAACCGGCTTCTTCTGGAGAGTTTGATCTGAAGATTCGCACTAGGAGAAACTTCCAGATGACCTGATGGGTCTGTCGCAGTGACCTGAGCGCTGACGGACACAGAAAAATACACTTTTTCAGGCCGGGCGTGAGTCGCTCCAGCTCCCTGCCTGTCTCAGCCAACTCTGTCAGTAACTGTGAATTAGGCCTAGAGTTAATCTTTAAAACAAACACATTAAACTTTCTGAGTGAACCCCGACGTCCTGCCTGCCCGACGGTGTTATAAATAAAATGCACCGTCAGCAGACACGATGATGTCTCTAACCGCCATCGGGTCTGCCTTCTGTCTGTCAGCCGCTCATCCCTCCATCATCTCAGCCCTGATAAGAAACACTCACTCAGTCCTGGTGGTCTGTTTGTCTCTTGAAGGTCAAAGGTCACACTGAAGGCAATCTGTTTGTTCCCGTGAAGTTAAACGAAATTCTTCTGTGCTCCTGAGCTCAAACCATCACCGTCAGAGGAAACGAGAAGATTGTTTTAAGTTTCCTATGATTTGCACACACGCCACACACAGGCTGTTATCTGCAGCCATAACACGGACTTGGAGAGAGCTCGGGGTCGAAGGTCGGCATTTCTGCAGGAGTTCACAAATTGTGGCTCAACGACTAAAACCGAGAGCTGTTGTACATCATCAGAAGATGACAGCAGGACAGATGTTATTCTCATTCGTTCCTCGTAATGAAAGCTTCAGCTCATTCTCCGCAGATGAGACAGTTTTACACCCATGACCCAAAACACACACTTTGTCTGTTAGAGGTTTAATTAGAGCTTGTTTCAGAGGTAACGCCTTATTTTCTCATACTGAAAAAAGAAAATTATGTTTTGTTTGCAGATCAGTCGGGGACACATGACATCATCAGGCTGTTTTAAAATATTTTCTGATTAAAATCAGATTAATTGAGCCTGGTTTTATTAAATATTCACATTACTGTTCTGAGGCGTCATCACATATTTAATCTAAGTGTATTCTTCGTTTTTTTTAAAATCCACATATTAAAATGATTTCCCAGCGTCAGAAAGCTAAATGAGTGCACAAGGATCGTAAAATAAATTCTGCAGGAAATAAAAGTTAGTTCAAAGGAAATGAAATCTCGAGTGAAACAGGGAAAGGCTCTCTCATAAAAGTTAGAGTCACCTCTGGCAGATTGTTCCAGAACCTCCAGCCTGCAAACGCTCCGGCCCCTCGGTTTTCAGCCGCGCCCCCAAAACAGACTGAAGACATCTGCCCGAGGATTTCAAGGTATGTGCTCTTAGTGAAGGTCAGAGCTGTAGCTCGGAGTGAGGCCACGGACGGCCTTAGAATTAATCAATACAATATCAGAATCTCCTCTAAACTTCCAGGGAGCCGGAGGAAAAGGCCGTTACTGTTCTCCAGTCACGATAACAACACGTAGACAGTGTCTGGATGCTTAAACGTTAAAATGATCCTGTGTTTGAGACATTTCTAAGATGACTGCATCAGTTTCAGCTAGATCAGGTAAACCAGATGCTAAGACTTGTGCTGGAGGCGTGATATGATCCAGCAGGATGGAGCTGATGGCAGAATGACTTTAACCATGAACTGCAACCCATTGACAAGAGAGTCTGTTAACCATGAAGTACCAAGGTGGTGTTGTTTTATCTGGAAGTCATGTGCAGAGAAATGAAGCCGAGCTTACTGCGGAGCACCTAAAACTACCCAATCACACAGTCGGGCAGGTTAGATTACCTCTACACTCTACAGAATGATCTTCTTACCTGGTTGGCATGACTTGAAAGAACAACATTCAAAAACCAAAATCCCGTCTTCTAACGAGATAAACCCGCTCTAATCCAAACCCAAACCCAGTCCTCTGACTCAGAGACGTTCTAAACTCTTAATTATAAATAATTATAACGATTCATGCCTAAACCTAACCTGTAGTTCATCTTAAAGTTGGCCCACCTAACCCTCCTCTCTTTGGGTTTGATCTGCTGAGCGCCGTGTTCTTAACCTCCCATCGGGGATTTAACCTGCCGAGCCTGGAGTGGATCTCTCCTGTCTCATCTGGAGCTTAAATCAGGCCAAAATACGTTCCCTTCCCAACCCCTGTGTGCTTGAGACAAACAATCACGTCCTCTGATATCTGCGTGCTAATGTAGTTGTCACTGACGGTGACTCAGACGTAACACGGCTACAAAGAGGCGCCTGATTTTGGTTTACTTCATGAATAACTCAAACATTCTGCAAAGTAAAAGATTTCTCCTGGTTTTACATAAAGCAGACAGACAGGCAGCAGACGTGTCATCGGGCATCTTTATTGGCCATCGGAGGCTTCCCTCGCCCAGTGGGCATTCTTCTTTATGACAACATTAACAACAATAAAAATATTCTCATACATTAGTGTGGACGTATAAAAGGCAGAGCTGAGTTTACAACATTCAAAATTACTCATTTAAATAAAATTTGTTTCCCAAAACAAAGTGTTTACATTTATCTGTCCAATGAAAGTGGATGGCTGGAGGAACATGGAGGTCCTCACAGTGACTGCCACTGACTCAAACTCCCATCATGCAACACTGTGATTTACAGAAAGGAGGCGGTGACAAAGAGGAGCTCCCTGTGTGCTGTTATTGGCGCGTTAGTGCTTTGACTGGCAGGTTAATGGACCAATGGACAGCAATGAACCGGTTTACATGATTCAGTAAAAATACCATTAGAGGTGAATTACTCTGGGGTTACTCAGCCTTTCAGACCATCGTGATTCAGTCCTGATTATCAGAACTCTGATGACAGAACGTTTACTGGATGTTTTAGCCTCCAGCTGGAGGCCCACCAAAGTATGTCGGCAGCTGCTTTTGGCAGTTTCATGTTTTCATCCATCCAAAAGGCCCACCCTATAAATGGAGGATCTACCAGCCAACAGCCCCTTCTTTTTGTTTTATATTTCAGTCAGCTCTGATCTCACAGACCTTTTCAGTCTCGTCTGTTCCTACCAGGTTACTGCTCTCCAACATGGTGGAGGTGGAGTCCAACGACAGGATACGAGACTTGATAGAGTATTGTGTCATTTACAAATGTAAGAAAACACTTGTTATAGTCTATTATCCAACAGTTCGTTTAGGAAAGCTTTGCATCCATTTGCATGCAAACATTTCTGCAGAAACACTGCAGTGGACAATCTCCTCCAGATCACATGATTAGTTTGGTGGTTTTAACTGGCTGATCATCATTTGCTGGAGTTACACCTGAGACGATGACCACCATGACAATAATTTAGTTTATATAAAACAAGATAGACAAATACATCTAATGAACACAATGGCTCGGTGAGGAAGGTGATGACAGTATTCAGGTATTTCCTGTGACCTGTGACGAAGTCTGTGAAGTATCACTAACAAAGACTGCTCCTCACATTAATGAGCATTTGGCCAGAGAACAGAAGAGACTGAAGAGGAAGGGCAAACTGCCAAATGTTGGCCTGATGGTTAATGTTAGTGTTGTAAAAGTGGAAGAGCTGGTTTGTGGGCCGCTCTTAAACATTTATGTAGTGAGGCAGACACACAGTCTCGCTCCAATGGGCAGATGTGATCTTTGGTCCTGAACCTGGATCATCTCGCTCGCCTCCGTGAAAGCTAAGGCAGATTGTTTTTATACGTTTCTCTTTAGAAAAGGAAAATGACGTTTCTCCTGAAATTTAGGTTTACTACATAACTCTGATCTCCTGCTTTGTGTAAAAATAAGATCAAATATCAGGTACAAAACAAAAAAGTGCTACGATACAAAACCATCAAAAGTTCACGATTAAACAGTTCCAAGATTTCTGCTGTAGGCCTCGAACTTAGTCCTCATACTAGTTCCAACACTCGGAGTCTGAAGCTTTGAATGGCTTTTCACTTCCTGTGAAAAATGGTCTTAAAAACATTTAATCGGCAGTGGCTTCATCCCAACACATAAAAGTGAAAGGCTAATAAATGACAGTCATGTATGGACATTTTCATACTTTTAGGCCACAGTTATGGGGAGCTGAGTCTATAAAGGCCAGCTATTAGTGACAGTACTGAGGGGATATCATTTAGATGATGGATCCATGGATCCCTTACAGCTGGAACCTCTGAGGACAAAATACACTTGAGTACGCTCACAAAACAGAAATCCACTACAGGTGGGCTTCGATCGTTTGTAGGCACCGAACACAGTTAAAAAAACTTTCAGTCTGATTGAGAAAACTATCATGTGTACAGTTAAATACTCCCACAAGACTTCCCTTAATCCACAGAATTTCAGCACCAGAAGAATCACATTTGGAAAAGTTCTGGTTTGAGCAGGGACCGAACATTCCCAAAGACTTCCTTGAAAAGTACACTGTTGTTTTCTGAGGCAAACCCAGAATATTCCTCACAGATTACAAACAGTATGATGCTGAAACTTTACGAGAACATACTGACAGGTCACATCATAAATCCCTTCAGATGGTCCTGAGTCCTGCTGTGGAAATAATCCCAGTGAGAGGGAGATTACCGACCGGTGAGTTTGGAATTCCTGTGACATTTCCTCCAACATGGCCCACATCCCTAAGATGTCCTTCAGAAACACACATATGTTCAGATAATATCCCAAAGATTCCTATTGGTGCTTGAAGATAAATCCACCGAGCTGAAATTTCACTCAAACACCGTCCACGTCAACATAAAACCCATTCGGCTCATCTTAAAAGGCTCTCGGGTCTGTGCAGTCACAGTGGCAGCATCCTGCAAAGGGTTTGTTTCTTCTACAGGAAGTACAAACGAAAGTATCCTGTTTGTGTTTCCAACAGAAAGCAGAATTTAGTCATTTTGTGCCTTTGTAATTTTTCTCTCTTGATGTTTTTTCAGTGGAAAATCCTCCAGCTCTGGAAATCCAGCCATCAAACAGGCTGCGAAGGCATCAATGCTGTGCTCCCAGTAAGGGGCGGAGCTTAGTCTTTACAGTACAGGAACATCCAATCAGAAGAGTCCACATAAGGAATAGTTTCCAAAGTCTTCCAACATCCTTTCTGTGCTGGATGCTGATTGGCTGATTTCTGTGACCTCCGCTGTTCAGAGCAGAATTAAAAAAACCAAGCAGTAACCTCAGGATGATGGCGAGCAGGGCGTCTGACTTCCTGAGTCGCTATTGTGGTTCAGTGAGACGAGGCAACAGAAATCCTGAGGTTCAACGAGCCCGTCAAAGACTGGTCATCTCATTCCTTCGTTCTGATTTGTCGAAACTTGTCATCAGTTAGTGTTTCAGGCTGTAAAGCGTTCCCATTGGTCAGAGCTACAGGCTGGATTGGTTACAATGGTGCACAGTGTCAGGGTCATTTTGAGTGTTGTGCTGTGACCGGGCTGTGATTGGTCAGTAGAGTAGGGTGGGTGGAGCTTTGACTATCCTGAGCGTCTGGATGGAAGAGAGTATTTTCTTCTGGTGCCCAGCAAGGGTCACGCCCACTCTGAGGAGGTCTCTATGGAAACAGAAAGAGAGTGATACAAATAAATAAATAAATAAAAATGTAGAGCTCTGTTTCCCTGAGTGTTGACTGGCAGGCAGTCACTCACGTAAACAATAAGTGTCTTACTCAGTGTTGAGCTGTGAGACGATGTCAAGGTTGGTGAATCCGGCCTGCAGGAAGCTTTGCTCGTATCGCTCCATCTTTATGGCTCGGAGCCACTCGGAGACCGAACCGCAGGCCGACAGAGGAGGGGGGACTCGCTGGTCCAACAGAGGCTGGGACGGGCTGAAAGGACAGGGCAGATGTGAACAATGAGATTCCTCAGTGAGTCATTATTAGAGCAGCGCGTTCAGACCTGCAGCCTATAAAATATGTGGCATGAATATGTGAGCAGTGAGATTTGTTGTACTGTTCTGTTATGGTTGATGTTAAAATAAGCAGAGCGTGCTGGCTTCAAGCCATGAAACCTTTAAAATAACATTTAGGTCTTAAATTTAGCTGCTAAGGTTTACATTTTTAAATCCTTTTTTGTTTTTCAGTCTTAAAGCCAAAGACGTGTAATTTGGTATGAAGTCACATAAAGAAGAATGTTTTCCCAGAAGCTGCTGTGTTTGGGATCATTGTCCTGTTCATGACCCAGCTTTAGCTGTCAGGCAGACTCTAGAGCTCATGGTCAACTTTCTCCAACCATGATGGTGTATTTTACACTTCCAGGCTGGGACATTGTTCCTGAAGCCTTGTGAGTTTTTGTCAGATGGTTTCTAAACCTGCCTATTCTGTTTAGAGAGAGAAGACCTCCTCCTGTCAGCTCTTCCAAACAAGCCTCACGTTTTCAGTTCTGATCTAACTGCAGAGTCTGAGATGGAGCTCTGTCTCTGAGTGTTGCACGTTCTAAGAAGACTGGCATGTTTTCCACATGTGAAAAACATTTGGTATTGTTGAAGGACTTTAAATTGTTTGGAAATTGCATCTGTATGCTTCGGACCAACAAATGGCTGAAACGCCTGCTTTTATAAGGTGCCCATACTTAATGATGATCAGTTAATCAATTAATCACACGGGAGAAGAGTCATGTGAAAACGTTTGTGTTCACGTGACAGAAATGTTAGCATGCTGTATCCAAGCAAATGACTTTACTTTGAACATCAGGAATGATCGTGTCACACAGCAGGATAAAATCATCCCTGCTGGTTTCCACCACACAGTCACACCCAGTCTGATGGTTTCAATGATATTAAATTATATTCTTTACAGTGTTGCATCACTGCTTTAACGTGCCAACTTATTATACCGGAGACTTTTCCTGTTTTTATTTTGAAAGTTCAGTCCCTGCTAACCAGCTATCCCCGAGGTTTCCTGTTTTCCGATTTCTCTCGGCAGATTGGCCAGCCGCTGTGGTCGGATGAACTCGGCTCCACCTCTTGGACTCAGGTGGAAGTCCTCGTCCTGTTCTGGAGGGTTGCTCTAATGGTGTGTTCAAAACAACCTGAAATCCGTGCCAGGTAATCCGAACAGAGCCAAATACGTGTTTGTGCAAGTGAAAATATGTCCACTTTGGCAAAGAGAGAAAAAATAGTTTCACGCTGTGTCACAGAAGCCTCTCACTGAGATTCTCCCATCGCTTTACTCCTCCTCCACCCTTTGGCAAATATTTGTGAATTTCCAAAAAACCCCAGCAACTGAACTCGTGCACGTAAGACGAGCTGAAACTTAACTTCCTGTTTGGTCTGCACACAGCTTAACCAGAACCTGAAAGACCCACAGTGAGCTCCCCAAGGCCGCGGAGCAAAAGAAAGACCAGCTGCTCCACCCGTGGTACTGCTTTACTATCTGCTGCTAACAAACTACAGGAACTAATTAAAGGTGGGACTGAACACTCTCTCAGAAACCACAAACATGCACGTCCCCTCTGCTCTCGTCATTAAAACAATCTCATTCTTATCTGACACTGATCTCCATCCTCCTGCCTCCTCCTCCTCGTGTCTCTGATTTTCCTTCACTGGATGAGGAGGCGGACAGTCGGGAGGACACGGCTTCATTTGGAGTTTTAATCCAGGAATGTGCACCTGCTTGTGTAGACAGCTGTCAATCACACAGCTGGCTGCCCCACATTCCTTTGTCTCCCTGCCACACTCTGACCTTTGACCCCGAACCCACCAGCTGGTGCCTGAATGACATTCCACGGCTCCAGCCCCCTCCCCCTCTCCTTCATCGAGCCTCACCTCTGTGCCTCTGGGTGCGTCACTTTCAGGGAGGTGGGGTTTCGGATCAGCCTGTCGAGGGCCGCCACCACGTCGCAGAACCTCGGCCGGTTCGCTCGCTCCTTCTGCCAGCAATCCAGCATGAGCGCGTGCAGGGAGGCGGGGCACTCCGGCGGCGGGGGAAGCCGGTAGTCCTGCTCGATGGCGTTTATCACCTGACGAAGCAGAAGTGTGAGAGTCAGTGAGCATTCTGTCATTCTGATGTTACGGCTTTTTTAACCATCAGCTTTGGACACATTTAAAGCAATTTTGCTGGAATAATTTCAGTTCTCATGAGCTTCTTTTATTGTAAATGAGCACTAATGATTCGATCGTATAGTTTCACGTCCATGAACTTCCAAACAATCAAGTTTTAAATGTATAGTTGAGTTTTTTTCCTTACGTCCTGGTTGCTCATGTCCCAGTACGGTCGCTCCCCGTATGACATCACTTCCCACATGACAATCCCGTAACTCCACGTGTCACTGGCTGAAGTGAACTTCCTGCAATCAGACAGTAAATCAATAAAATTATTATCTACAAAACACTATAATAACAGTAAGAAGAAGAAGACTTGTTCCACTACTCCAGCCTGCAGTACTGACACTCACCTGTACGCAATGGCTTCAGGAGCCGTCCACCGAATGGGAATCTTGCCACCCTAAAAAACAAGACTGGATCAGTGAGGTAATAACCAAATTTCACAATAAAAGCACCCAGGTGACGCAGGGAAAACTTTCAACTGATCCTGTTCATATGGAGCTCAACAACAGAGGACTGAGACCAGAACCCTGAGGATCTCCAGCAGAACCAAAACAGAGCTGAAAGACCAACCAGAGAGACGTGATTGATGATGAATATCACTGCAGGTCTTAAAGACAACATTCATCATCTACTGATGAATAAAATACTTTCTTCCTGTTAAGAGCTGTCATGACCAGAGACAAAATTCAACTTGTAGCAACAACATGCGGGTTATTAAAACGAGACACCAAACACACCACTGACTTATGTTTTGTCTTTCGTGTCTTTAAAGTGGATGCTAATCAGTTCCAGCTCCATCATTTTATTAATGAACTCCACTGGAGCAGCTTTGCATGTTTCACATTTCAAAGTAATCCTTTATCTGAAACCTTGACCCAGCCCCTCAGTCCATCCTCTGTTTCAAAGAGCCTGTTTCAGCTTCTTCCCTTTAAGCCAACTTTATTCGGATTGGCTGTCCCTTAAAGCTGATGGGCGTGGCCTTTGTGTCTGAGATATCAGAAATCATAACGAGACTGCGACAGTTACTCACCAGAGAGCTAGTGTACGTCGGGTCTGACGAGTTTTCAGTCAAAAACCTGCTCAGGCCGAAATCTGAAACCTGAAAAACACAAAACCACAACTGTCAGATCTGTCTGTTTAGATTAGTCGAGCGGACAGGCGCGCACAGGCGTGCAGGGCCACAGGCGCGCAGGGCCACAGGCTCACCTTACAGACCAGGTTGGAGTTCACCAAGATGTTACGAGCTGCAAGGTCTCTATGGACGTAGCTCATTTCAGACAGATACTTCATCCCTGCTGCGATGCCGCGCAGCATCCCCACCAGCTGGATGGTGGTAAACTGGCCATCATTCATCTGAAAACAAACAGGTAGAAGGTCAGACAGGTAGAAGGTCTAACAGGTTTACTGAGCTGTGACTGTCGCCCCTCTCACCCTCAGGAAGCTGTCGAGCGCCCCATTCTCCATGAACTCGGTGAGGATCATGACGGGGCAGGAAGTGGTGATGACTCCCTCCAGGTGGATGATGTTAGGGTGCTGGAACTGTCCCATGATGGACGCCTCTGATAGGAAGTCCCGCCTCTGCTTTTCGGTGTAGCCACCTTTCAGGGTCTTAATGGCCACGTAGTTCTCCTTCCTGCCCGGGATCCTCAGCCGACCACGACACACCTCGCCAAACTCACCTGTACAGGTACACAGCAAAGGTTACATTAATTTTACAATAGTTACAATTCGAATGGAAGAACACACCTGTCCAGACTCACCTGGGCAGGTGGAATGAAATTTCACTGGGGATAATTTATTAAGATGTAATCACATTAATTATAAAACTGCCACATGAAAAGATTTTAGTTATATTGAACACAACACAGGCAGAATAAGTGCCTGTGCACCTGTCCTCACCTGGATCAGGAAATGGGAAGGTAACACAGAGGTTGTGTTATTATTATTAAAAAAATCAATCACATGGGCAGGTGACGAAAGATTAAGTAGTAACATTTGCTATGGTTATGATAGCAAATTTAAAAATAAACTGTCACACACCTGCCCAGGTGTATCCGGCCGAGTCATAACAACATTGTAATGACTCACAGAACCATCAGTTGACGTTCCACAGGTGTATTTTCACAGGTGTTTGTTTTCCTTCAGGCTTATTGTCATAGAAATATCTAATATGAGAAAAGAAAAGCCACCTGGCCAAACTCACCTCCACCTTTTGACTAGAGGACAACAGCCTCATATCTCGTTTTCTCTAATAGGTAAAGGTAAGAAAAGCTGGTGGAGGTTTGAGGGGATGCTGGCCAATCAGACAAAGCGGGTTCATGGGATATGAGAGGGTGGAGGTGGAGCTTAAAGCGAGTGTAAAAAGGTTCAGGTTGATGTAAATCTGGAGGTGCAGAAATCGGCTGACAGCAGAGCCCCAGAATCCAAACACAGACCTGCCACTGAGCGTCGTCTCTAAAGTGAGAGCAGACCGAGCCCACGCCGGCCGGAGGCAACGAAGGTTCCCTAAGCGGAGGCAGATCTTTGCGTTCTTTGAAGACGGAAACAGTAGAGGACCCACAGCAGAACCCTGAGGGACTCCACGTGTCAGAGCAACTAATGAGGTCACACGGTCACCTGAAAACAGCCAATCGCAGCAGGGCCGAACCCTCGACGCCGCGCAGCCCCATATCTACTCAATAAAGAGGACTCGTGTTATTGATACTGGATGGGGTGTAATGTTCCTTTAAGGCTCATTAGCACATACCAGCACGTCAACACCTCCCTCAGCACTCACACACATGTGGCCTGCGTGTGTGTGTGAGCGCGCTCTCCAGCCGGCGGTGAAAAGTTTGCACCCTTGTTTCCGCAGCAACCGCTATCCAGTTACATCTCACTAATGTCATCACTGAGAGCACTACTGTTACAGTAGCTGCACGCACACACACTCAATCAATCACACTCTCTCACACACACACACGCACACACACACGCGCGCGCACAAATGCGCACGTGTCATGTTTACTTTTAATAAAACAGGATTCATGACAGAGAACAAATGACATCTGATGTTTTCTTTTAGTGTGAACACAGCTTCGCCTCATCATGGGAAAGTTAATGTTCCGCTCTCGAGGGGGTCAAAGGTCACAAACACATCTGGAAGACTTTACAAAATAAAAGTCCTATTAAGACCCAGAAGTTTGTTTTGGCTTTTCAGAAACAACACAAGATATTTGGGCTTTTTGTTGTTGTGCTGCTGCCTCCGTGCAGACTCCCTAACAAGGTTCCTAACAAAGCTCCGGAGGTGAACAACTTCCAAAAATGCTTCCAGATCCCAGAGAAATTCCTCAAGATTCCCAAAATATACTCCACCACATTCCCTAATAATGTGTTCCTGAATCTTTAATGATTTACTCATTACAATAATCACAAAACCATTCAAAGGTTTCTAGCATTCCCAAAAAGGCTGACGTCTCTAAAACTTTTAATTGCACAAAAGTTCCTTCAAAAGGTTCCTGGAGTCTTTAAAACCCTCTCTGAGCATTCCTAGTTTCTTTTAAAATACCCTAAATGTCCTGATTGATGAGAGTTTCATCAAAAACTTTAACGTTTCCTAAAAGGTTTCTGGATTAGTGTTTTTTTAAGTCCTCTGATGGCCTTTTCTGGAGGGCGGAGTTTGACCGTGACAGAGGTATACACCACACAGACACACAGGTGTGGGTTACCTGCTCCGATGACTTCTTCGATCTTAACGAAGGAGGCGTCGATCTCTTTGGCAAACTCCCTCACCGCCTCGTTTGGGTCCTCGTAGGTGAACGGGTCGATGTAAACCTTCATCGCTACAAAAACAGCACAATCATCATTGTCAGTCAGCCACGTTCATTTAAAACTATTTGTTTCAGACTGGTTCATTGGCCAAGCTGTAACTCTGTTTTTGATTGGCTGTCAGACTCACTCTGTCCCATCTGGTAGTGCCCGCTCTTGTCGTGGATGTGCGCGCTCCTCTTCCTCCTGCTGACGGACAGACAGACAGGTACAGACGGCTGTTTAGATTCAGAGCAGCTGCGGGATTTTGGTTTCCTCAGGAGACACACACACACATCCTTTGTTCTGTCGCTCTCTCAGGAATGTGATTATCTCGCCGTATCTTGCCATCGCTCTCACAGTGTCGAGTTTCTCCATCTTAATATAGTCGACATGTCCCACCCTGCTCTGTGTGTGTGTGTGTATGAACCTGAGGTCAGTGTGTTCTATTGTTCTGCTGAGGGGAGCAGGGAGGGTGCATCCTGAACACACACACACACACTCACCGGTAGCAGAACACGCCAACTATGGCCGCCACAGCGAGCACCAGTATCCCCAAAGAGGCCACGACTCCGGTCACCATCAGCTGGGACACACCTACCCAGGAAACAAACACACAGGAGTGAATCTAAGCGTTTTCACCTCTCAGACTTTAAAGAAAATGTAATAGCACGCGACCTCGTACCATCAGGCAGCGTGTTGAAGCCGGTCTCGGCGCCGAATGAGCCGTAACCGGCCTGAGAGCGAGCGCGGACCTGCACCCGGTATCGCGTCGCCCGCTGCAGCCCGTTTAGCACCAGAGAAGAAGACCTGCTGAACACATACTGCCACTCTACCGCCTCCTCGCCATCCTGATGAGGACATGTTAGAGTTAGCATTACAGTAACACAGGAGTCCTAGTAACACGCATTAGTAACAGTCCTCACAGGACACAAAAACCAACGTATCTAATTTGCGCTTATACTCTGTGTGCGTGTGTGTGAATTAATATATGCAGACATACATTCACTCAGCTCCAGCACAGAACCAAACCCAGTTCTACAAAGATGCATAAAATCATGCTAAAACCAGACTGGATTCTTTACAAAGAAGGAACGCTTTTGGAATTTTAAATATATTTTATAAACACACACACACACACACACACACACACAAAGACAAAGACAGAAGCTAAAAAAGGCAGACTTTGGTTTGAGTTTACATGGACTCAGGGTTCAGGTTAATCTTCAGGGTTAGCTTAGCGTAGAGGTCCTAGTAATGCATGTTAACGAGGGTCCTCGCAAGACAGAAAAACCAGCATGTGTGTATACCTCGGGGCTGTAGCGGAGCTCGTAGTCCAGGATCTTGTACTGGTTGTGCACAACTGGGACGCTCCACTCTAAAGACAGACTGCTCTCTGAGGCCTCCACCCTCCTCAGACCAGATACTGGAGGAGGAACTACAGAAACACAGACCATTAATCACCCATCAATAGGTTTGTGTGTATGAAAGCATTTTGGGTAATGTAGTGTGTATCTGTACCATCTCTGCTGGTGGTGATGTTGACCTTGCTGGAGGCCGGCTCTGAGTGGCTGAGTGCTGAGACACCGTTTAGCGACTGGATGGTGAAGATGTACTTTGTTTGTGGGCGGAGCCCCCAGACGACAACACGCCGCTGGGTCAGGCCGTTCTGCGCCGGCCGGTAAAGAACGCTGTCATCACATGGGATGCAGGAAGTGACCTGAAGAGGAGAAAGAATAAAAGGGGCGGAGTCAGATCTGACAGCTCAGACTGGTGCTAATGGTGACAGAGGTGGCGTACCTTGGTGGCAGTGGCGGGCCCGCAGGTGGAGCACAGGACTCTATAGGTCAGGTCTTGTCGTCCTCCACGGTCCAGCGGCTCGCTCCACTCCAGAGTCACCATGGTGTCGTTGAGCTGACTCACCGGGGAGCGAGGGGCCGAGGGAGGCTCTGCAGAGGTCAAAGGTCACAGGTCAGTGCCTGCTGAGTATCACCTGTGGGACGCCCAACATCATCTGCGTTTTTTTTCCTAAGCGGCAACTCTCAGGCAGGCCGATTTATACGGGATACCTGAGAGTCAGGCGGCCTGTTTTCATTCCTGCGTAATGAGTTTTTCTTCTTTGTCTGCAGACTGATGGAGGAGCTGAGAGATAAGAACTTCCTGCCTCCACACAAACATCAGAGTAACCTGAGACCTGTCTGAGTGTGTGTGTGTGTGTGTGCATGTGTGTGTGTGTGTGTGTGTGCGCAGTCTTTACCTGTACGACCTCGACATACATTACACACACACAGACA
>VUQG01006937.1:49017-59181 GCA_015106755.1 Etia nguti | reverse complement strand
TGTGTGTGTGTGTGTGTGTGTGTGTGCGTGCGTGTGTGTTCCAGAGTTTAAACAGAGTTTAAAGTGGTCTCCAGATTATTTAATAACAAATTACATCAGGTCAATCTGTGGAGACTAGAGACGAGGTCCTAGTGAAAGACACTGTCCAGCTGCATGATGGGAAATGTAGGACAAAAGGTTTCAGTGTTGTCAGAAATTAAAAAATAAAGAAAAATAAATGAAAAGCAGAGGGACTTACGTGTGCAGGCAGTGTGCGGCGGGTCCGAGTCGGCTCGATAGAAACCAGAGTGACACGGGCAGTAGGCGGAGCCTGGGATTCTTGTGTTGCTATTGGCTGGACAGGAGCTGCAGCCAACAGGTCCTGACTCGGCTTTAAAATGACCGGACGGACAGGCTGGAGACAAAGACAGGGTTAGCATTAGCATTCACCTCTAAAAACACACACACATATGGGTTTGTCCACCTTCACCATCAACCTGAACCCTAACACCACATCAGATCTCCAGAAGTGCTACAAAAACTGCAGTTCCTCTATTATCCACTAGGGTCTCCAGCAGTGTGCCAGCGCTCATAGACTTCCATGTTAAAAATTTCAACTCTACAACATGTTTACAACCTGATATAAAAAATAACTAAATTCAGTTACACACAGAAGGACGTGTTGTGGTTTAATGAGTCAGGCCTATATTAACAATAGACCAGGTATAATAATAGAGTGCAGAAAACAGCGGGGTGTTTAAGTCAAAAAACATGATTACACATGTATAATAAGCCTCTGAAGGTATGACCTGAAGCATTTTACATCCAAATAACTGTTTTCTGAATGCAGTGAAAAGCTCAGATAAATGTGAGTTACAGAAACCAGAGCTGACATCACAGAGTGTTTTCTCACAGGTGGTGGAGTTCCACAGGGCTCTATTATTGGTCCTCTACTTTTTAATTATGTTTCATTATATTCTGTTTGTAAATGCACTGAATGTTTATTGCTTCATCTATAGGGGGGTCTACTCTTTTTATACCGCACCTGTTTAAACTGGTTAGGCTTGGAAAAAAAAAAGGATTAAAGTTTACATTATTAGGGGTGTGGCCTCTATGGCTGGAAGGCAGCTGAAGCTGCTAGCTGTCTGCTAGGGTTTACCTCAGCTAACCAGAGTCCCTGAACTGGACCTCTGGACTGTATTTGTGCTGTTGGAGCCTTTTGGAGCATCTCTAATACAATTATCTGACCAATAATAAACTGCTGTGAGGTTAATTGGACTAACAGACAGCCGGGCTCCATTTTTGTGTGAAATTCCAGGATTTTATTTGGATGTGACAGCAGCCAAAACGCTAATATAATATAAACATTATTTTAAAGCAATAAAATGTAGTTACATTGCTTTGCAGTTGCAGTTTTCTAAAGATCTTTTAGTAATAATTAGTTCTACAAATTGTAAAAACAGTGAAGGTGACCTGTTGTCTGAACATAACCAGTTTGAGTCAGTCAGAGAAGATTTGACCTGTTTTACTGTTAATCAGAGCTCACACAGGTTGTTGTCTCCTGGCCTCAGGCTCTAACATGGCAGCCAAAGTCGAGGCTTCAGAACAATGGGACTAAAACCAACAATGAAGGTATCAGGCGTGCCAGCGAGTCCCAACTAAAGCAAATGTTCCACTTAAACATGACAGTGAACCTCTAAGCAGTAAAAGCAGCTCAGTGTGTCCAAAAACAGCTAAAACACGGCAGCGATCGTCCCTGAAAGTGATCAAACAGTCCCAAAGAAAGACACCGGCCTCTCCTGCTCATGTACGCTCCAGCAAACAGATGTTTATGAACATCTGGAGCCTTTTATTAGAAATGAAACATGTTTGTGACGTAGAGGTGGATTCATGTGTAAATTTCTGTCACTCAAACATAAACACAAGACCGAGGTTTAAAAATGGTTGGAAACTAAAAATGGTGAGTTCATTTATAGAAAATATTAAAGAATAAACACATGATTCTCTTTTTTAAAAAAAGAAGCTAGGAGCACAGAGTGAAAGCAGGAGGCAGAGAGGTTTGGCTCTCTGTGGGTTTAGCGGCCTGGAATGTGAGTAATGCTCAGAGTTGGGATCAGGAACACCGCAGAGGGATGAAGGGATGAAGGGAGGAGTGCAGCCTCACAGACAATAAGAGACAGGAAGTGACCTTGGCTTCAACAGGATGTGGAAAGTGCTGCCATGATGTCATCACTGGCCTTCCCTGCCAAACACGAGTGTAAGCATACACACACACACACACTCTGCTTAAGCAGCACTAGTTAACCTCTGACCTCTTCACTCAGCCTGGCTCTTGCCCCTCCCCCCTCCCTCAGAAGCAGAGGCAAGCAAAGGCCGTCGTTGCTTCTGCTGTCGCCGCTGCAGCGCTTCCCGCTTGCAGTCAGTTGACCTTTGACCTCACACAGAATAACAGGAAACTTGGACAACCAAGCCGTCTGTGGCCTGCGTCGACCTCGCTCTGCTTTCATCCCGCAGCGATGGCGGAGAGGAGAGGAAGCGTGGAAACAGGACGGAAACGTGCGGCGAGTGCGGAGGCAGGAGGGACTCGGATTACAGCGCGTTTCCTCCAGAGAAACACCACAGCAGCTGCTCCTGCAGTTTACCCACAATCCCTCTCATTTACTCATTAAAGTAAACAGCTGCACACGACTTCAACGACAGCTCAATAATAACTTTCTCCTTCAGGGCTCCACCATCCCCCACACCGCCAGTCTTATTCTGAAAGGACGCCTGAGCGCTGTGAAGGAGCCGGCACGCCGTGAGATTCCCAGAATACTTTAACAACAGTTTATCAAAGCGTCTGCCATAACACAACTATTTTAGAAATCTCCTAAAACCTTTAACTTTAAAACTAAAAGTGACAGAATTCCCTTTTTGATTCCCAAACCTGAGTCGGCACACTAGACTCAACTATGTTTAATAAGTAAATAACCATAACCTCGTATCTTAATGAAAATTAATCACGTGCGCCTTACTGTTTTTCATCTTGTTTTGTAAAACAGCTAATGTGAAACTTCATGGATAACAACATTAATCATATTTCACTGGCACCTACTGTGATTTTAGTTATTGTGTAGCAGTTTGTGACTCTTCTGTGTGTGAAAAGTGGATTATAAACAAACTTACTGTAAGAAGCTGAACACTTGTTGACACAGCCACTCTCTACTGTGACCGACACTGTTTCCTGTTATTTACTTAACAATAGTTACTATAGTTACTGTTATCAGTGTCCTAAGTGTGCCAGTGACTTTTTTTTAACAAATCTGTATAAAAACATTAAACCAAGAATTTCAGAATAGAATCATATCAGAGAAATTCTCATTTCTTTTCTGCAATCTCAGTGAAAGTTTCCTACATATTTAACTTTTTTTTTGTCACAATAACAACTCTTTTTCTGTAAAATGTTAGATCTTATTTTCCAACATTATATTCAGTTCAAACACAACAAATGTTTTATAACATTAAATTAATTCTACATGTTTCTTAATTAAAGGATTGACTTTAACATTTGAATCTTTATGACTTTCGAACAGTAGTTTTTTTAAATAATATGTTTTCATTTTTTGGATGTTTTTCATAAAAATAAAAAATAAAAAATAAAATAAAAAAATATTAAAAAAAATAAAAATAAAACATAAAAATATTACTTTTACACTTTCAAAAATCTGACTCACTTTTCTATTAAATTTGGATTTTCCCCTTTTTTCATTCTTTTTAGAAATTCAATCGAATTTTCTATAAAAACATAACAGCTTTTTTATGACCTTGATGAACTGAGACTAATTTATTTCTAACTGTTGACAGATTTATTTTTCAACATGTTGAAAGTTTTATTAAAACTGATGATTTGCTGAAACACTTAACATACTAATACACAACTGATTTTTCAGTTTCATTTTTTTGTTACAATATTAAATAGTAACTTTATTGTACACTCTATCAACATCATTTTACTTTTTTCTTCAAAACCTTTTGTAATTTAAGTAATTTAAGTTCTGTATTGTGACTTTTTTTGACTTAAAACATGTCTTTAATAAGATTTGTAGGACTTTCCCAGTATTGTATCACAGTCAGACACAGTTTGTACCAAAATATAAACAATTGAAGCTTTTCCTCAATTTTTAGTTCAGATTGTTTGTGAATGATTTCTGTCTATAAATCTTTGACTTCTTGACTCTTTTTAATCTTTAGATCAGTTTTTTTCTCATTATAACTTTAATAACAGCCAAAAATACAAAAATTTACTAAATGTTTTCCTTAAAAATACAAAACATTAAAAAAAAAAGTAATTTTTGCCAGTAGTGTGATTTCTATTGTCAAACAATTATTGTGGAAATCTTAGCGTAGCTTCTGAGACCGGCTTGCCCTGATGCCTGTGTTGATTACAGAAACTGTAATCCTTGTTTACTGATACCTTTCAGGAATCCTCTTACACGGCGTAAGACAACGACTGTAATCTGCTTATAATCTGGTTACATGTAAACAAACTATGTGATCTGAGCTCATGGTGGAAAAGAGAAACACTCAGAGTATTTCTTATGTTTCCATTTCTCTCTGATTTAAAGTGTTTACTGAGTAAAACTGTAACACTGAGAGTAATCTGATTACTGCTGAGTTTTATCCTGCTTTACTTTGGGGCCCCCTGCTCTCCTGCTCGCGCTCGCTGGCTTCTTTCTCTCACACTGACAACACATCGCTCTCTCTCCCTCTAATCGCCTCCAGCTTCTCCTCTCTGTTTACTCGGACTCGCAGTTCTGACCACGAAGAATTTTAAGTGCTGATAATGAAGCGGTGCACAGGAGAAGCTTTTACTTTGTAAAACAAATGATGGTCGGAGCTGTTAGTGAGTTCAAGTCTTGACGAGTCACGGTGAACCCGAGGTCTCGGCTCAGGCCTTCGAATGTGCCAGATTCATTCGTTCCATATAAATGATGACGCTTTTACTTTGAAAACTAATAGGAGGTCTTTTATTTTACAGACTGCACTCTCACCTCGACAGCGTACGTCGGTCTCTCCTGCTTCGTATCCAGGACGACAGGCGCAGCTGGATGTAGGCTGCCCTACCCACTCCCCGTCCTCGCCACAAAGCATGCTGGGAGGTTGTGATTGCTCGCCAGGCGGCGTCACCGCATTCTCCACGCACACTCCCTGAGCCTGCAGCAGAATATCAAAATAAAAGCTTGTAAACACAACAAACGGTGCTGCAGTTACAGTGCTTTTATTTTACAAACTCAAAGGTGAGCTTGTTATATACAAGAACACTAGCCTCCGCTGTAGCTATGGTTACCTGCTCCACCAGCGAATGGGGGACGGTTTCAGGGAAAGAGGCAAAGGCGCGACGCAGGGGCGGGCACTTCCTGTAGAACACACGCACAGAGAGCAACGCCATGCAGGTGCTCTGGCTTTGGAAGGCCAGGTAAAGCCCCGCCCTACGCAGTCCCTCTAGGCGCAGCACCTTGACATTAGGGCGCCCCCTGGCGTCGCGCAGCATCAGGTGGTCAGCGGCGACTGTTGCCACTTTGATGTAAGGGTTCTCCATCCAGGCCGGGTTAGTGAGTGTGGCGTCGTCAGCGTCTGACGGGTAGTAATACAGGTTGAAAGTTTCTTTACAGGGCTGCCTGCTCAGACTGGAACACTCCATCATGGAAAACCTGCATCGACACATTCAGAGCTTATATTAGTTTCTCTGGACTGCGCTAATCGACATCAATAAACCTGTGATGTCCACCAACCAGATCTCCACATAGACTGTGGTCGCCGCCTTCAGGGGGATCCAGCGCGTCCTCAGCCAATAGGAAGAAGTGCTAGTGATCGTACAGATCTCATAGGTCCGCACGGTGTTTTGGTGATCGTCCCTCGAGCTCGCTTCCTCCCACTGAGGACAGAGACGTATTATAGGTGAGCTTTACAATTCAAAGCAATGGAGAGTGTTAGCTATAAGCTAACAGATTAGCTTTCTGTAGATGTGTACCTGCGGGTCATCAGCAGGGTAGCTCGTCCATCTTAGGTCCGATGTGGCCAGCTTGGTGTTCATCAGCACATCTGAAACACAGACAGCAACAGTCAGCGAAAGTCCTGAGCAATTAAAACATCCTTTAAAAACCACCCAAAGTTCTCCGACATCACACTGCAGGTCTTCAGCAAGCTACTCAAATCTACTGAGCACTCCTTTAAAACCTCGACGAAGTCCTCCTCAAGACCGCACCGTTGTTACAAGTAACCACACCCTCATCAAATGCTCCAACCAAATCCAAACGCCCTTCTGAATGTTATTAAAAACACCCAACAAGGTCAGCTAAAACATCACATCTTAAAGAGCTTCAATAAAAAAAACCTTAAAACTTGCTTGAGCCCCTTGAAACATTCTTAAAACACCCTCCTCGAGTTTGTCAGCAACGTCCTCAAGCAGCACTGATGTGACTTGGGACCTTTTGAGACTTAAGAGTTCTTGGACCCTTTTAAAGATCCCAGCAGCCTCCTAGAAGTTTTTGAAAACCTCTTAAAAATAGCCGCAAATGTCCTAAAAAATGGTGTTATTTAAAACCTCTTAAAGGCTCCTTAAACATCATAAAGCTTGCTTAAAACCTTTTAAAGGCTCCTTAAACATCATAAAGCTTACTTAAAACCTTTTAAAAGACCCTCTTAAGGTCCTCAACATACCTTCAAGTCATGAAACTCCCAATGGTCCCCCCACAACCTTCTAAAGATCTCGAAAAGCCTCTTAACAGTCACCCAAATGTCCACAACAAACTGGTAATGTAAGAACGCAACAACCTCACGATGGTTCTTTGAAGCCTCTTACATGACATGTAAAATCTGATTGTTCTCAGCATCCTAATACTCTGCTAACAGTCCCTTCAGATGTGTTAAAGGTCCCTCGATTCCGCTTAAAAATAATATAATCTTTTGAAACTGCATAAAAGTTTTTTGTAAAACTCCTCGAGGTTATCAACAAGTTCCTCAAACAGTAGTGATGTCACTTGGGAATCTTTTGAGACTCAAGAGTCCTTGGAACCTTTTAATGATCCCAGCAGCCTCCTAGAAATTTTTCAAAACCTCTAAAATGGCCCCTAAATTTCCTAAAGATTCCTCCAAAGTTTCTCCTAAATGCTCTTCAAACCACCTGTAAAACAGTTTCTTCCAACCTTATAAAGCTTAAAACCTCTTAAAAGTCAGCCGGAAGCCTTGAAATCATCCCCACAGTCATCTAAAGGTGTATCAAAGCCTCTCAGTCACTCAGATGTCTCCAAGACACTTGTATTTAATGCAAAAACTCTTTAATCTTTACTAAAGCCTCCTAAAATGTCCCTTTGAAAACATCCCATATGTCCAGAGCCAGCTCCTTAAAGTCAAGTAAAATTTAAAGGGTCTTTTTAAAAAAAATTACGTCCTTTACGATCTCATTTGAAAACACCTAGATATCTCTGAAACCTTAAAAAAAACATTTGTTAAACAATTAAAAGTGTTTGGAAAACCGCGTGAACTTGTGCACTCGTGTCCACAACCACTGGAAGCCCAACAAAACCCTGACACCATCAGAACCACTCGGTGACCCCGCGACTCCTCTGCGGCATCTTTGGACAGAGAAAATCTGCCGACCTCACAGAGGCCTCAGACGGAGGAACAGAACCAGATCAGCTGCTCCTCTAAACTGATGGCAGCACTCTGATATGAGCTGTTTTAGGTTTTTCACTGGAAGTCAGCGGGTTCAGAAAGAAAAACCACAGGAGATCTTTCAGCGGCTTCAATCAGGGAAAGTAAAAACACAGACGGTCAACACAACACAAGGGCTTCTTTCTCCCTCTGCGTGTCTCTGTGGAGGAAGGAGGACAGGTGAAGAAGACCAGGCTACACCCTGACACACACACACATACACACACATTTGAAGCATGCCTGCACATGTGTAATATCTGCCGTGAGTGATGGTGTGTAATCAGCGTTGGAGGAGAGAGGCTCAGGAGGCTTAACCCTGACACACACGGTGAAAAATGCAGACGTTTCTCACACTTCTCCTCTCTTTTTAAGCCTCTTAGACCTCCACAACCACCATATATTCATATCAGTCCTCTGCAGAAAGTAGTCCCCAACAAATACCACATTAGCACCGCTGTTTTCTGAGGATTTCTGTTTTCAGTTAGAGCTCAGAGCCGCAGAAAGAGAGCAATAAATCTAAATGTGCTGGTTTCACTGCAGTCTCCAGCAGCAGGACTCATTTACACGGGAGAGGGTGGTGTTCCTCCACCTTTAATATGACAGGCCTCAGCTCGGGCTTTGGTGTTACTGTCCACATCCAAACGATGTAAACGTCTTGGTGCTGTAGTTCTGCATAAATCGGCGCGCTGCTCTGCTGCAAGCTTAAATTTAGCGTGTCACAAGCACAGCTGGAAGCACTGATAGGGGCAGTTTCTGAGATGTGATCTCTCTTCCTCTTTAGCAGCGTTAGTTTAATAAGCACCTTTGTTCATTTCTACTGACTGTGACAGACAGGTGCCTTCAAAATAATACAAATAAATCAATAAAATCAGTCTGATGGCTTAGTGAGGCGGGGGGAGAAGTGTGGAAACATTTGAGGCCCGACTGACATTTTTTACATTTTTATGTGGCTCACTTCCTGTTTAGTGTCAGTGTCGCTCGTTGCTATTGGCTGTGATGGATGAATGCTTTCAAAATAATATAAATCCCACATGATGACTTTTGTTAGGCTGGAGTGTTTAGGCTTATAAAATCCAATATTATGGAAACTGGCCTTTAGATTTATTATTATTACAAATTTGCTTTTTTAAAAGATTAGTTCTCGCAGTTACTTAAATCAAAAAATGGAGGCCATTTGTCAGTCATGTAGACGTCCACGTCTCTGTGAACATAGACAGTGAAGACACTTCAGGCTGGCTGTGCCGAAAAATTGGATCAAAGTGAAAGAGATACTAATTAAAGTCATTTCCTGTTTAACGTTTACTTCATTTTGGTATTATTTTCAGTTTGCACGTCACCATTTCAGACAGTTTTTATGACATTAACCTGTTTATTTATTCTCTAATATGGTTTTTGTTTAGTCAACTATAATAACTTAGTTTTGATTTGGCTTCATCCATACTATAATATTCTTTTTTTTTTTTTTAAAGGCATATGATTAAAAAAGGTTATGCATCTTTAGTGAAGACCAGGGGTGTCAAACATAAGGCCCAGGGGCCAGAATCGGGCCGTCTAAAGGTCCAATCTGATCCTGCTGGACTGCACTAGATTAAATTTTAGAGCTTTAACTGTATTTTCATATGTTTTACAGCTTGTGTAACTAATATAGAGTTCTCCCTGTCTCTGCTAATAACCCTACACCAAAGTAATCAAGTAATAGACAAACAAAGAAATCACAGAAAACTTAATGTTTTTAACTACAGAAATATCTGTCATTGTTTTTTTGTTTTTTAATACAATGGGTCCACAGTAAATTTAAATAAATTAAAAAAGGAAATTTTGTGTTAATTAACGAAACCTTTCAGTTTTAAAATGACAGGAAAGTAATGAGCTACAGAACTGTTTACACACACATTTCTTACACTTTAAGCCCAAAGAGCAGACAGGTTTCTGTCATTTACTACAGCTGAATTTCTCTATCATGGGGAAAACAACATACTCTGATTATACTTATATTTCCAGGATTAAAGCTTCACTGGTCTGGACCATTTAAGATTAAAGTGGCGTACAAGGTAAAATGAGTGTTAGCTTTAGAGATGTGGGGACGGTCCACACTAACTATTAAAACCTTTGATCGCACAGCTTTAAGACAAAGAAAGAAGACAGAATCGTGCAAACAATATTAAATATTGTTTTTCTAAATGATCGTCGACCTGCAGACTGAAGGATGAATAAATCATCCAAACATGGTGGAAATCAAAGTGCTGTCAGGCTTCAAGGTGAAAAACTGTTCTCACAGTCTGTGATCTGAACCTTCAAACGGAAACTTGTAGCTCTGATGTCCTTATAAGGTCTAAATCGAACCATGGTCCTCACAAAACAGGCAGACAAATGCATACACAAACACACACACACACACACAGCTCCGGAGAGAGTGTGTGTGGGTGTGTGAGTCCACGTCAGTTACACTTCATCAGCTCTCTTTAACCAGATTAATAATCTGTAGTAGTGTGA
>VUQG01006937.1:27767-47254 GCA_015106755.1 Etia nguti | reverse complement strand
CCTAACCACAACACACACACATACACACACACACACACACACACACACACACACACACACACACACACACACACACACACACACACACACACACACACACACACACACACAGGACTGGGGTCTGGATCCTCGGCCTGTGAGGACCAGCAGAAACGTCCCCTGCACTGGTCCTCACAAACACACAAAGGAAGGAACACACACGCTGTAAACAGTGCATCTGCGATAAGAGTGCATGACGAGGACACGGAAATTACCATGACAACGCTGGCGGGATGTTTACACAAGCCGGTCGGGCTGCGTGTGTTGGTGTGTGTGGTCTCGTGCTGCGACTTGCTCTCTAATAAACCTGATTATCTCACTCCTCCTCCTCACTCCTTTCTTCTCTCTCATTCCTCGACTCCTTATTCTTCCTCCCGCCTTTTACTCTCTCCTTCTTCTTCTGCTTTAGTTGTTGCTTTTCTGCTCACTGAACTTTGTGCGATTTTTAATCTCAAAGATCTAAAAAACACACAACCATCTGACCGGCTGTGCAGGAAGAACAGAAAAACCTAACGAGCGTTTGACTCTAGTACAGATTAAGATTTGTACTGAATATCATGTGATGTGACTCCACATCAGGGCTAAAAACCACACATTATACCAGCCTGCACTAATGAAACACCCCGTACACTCAGTGCTTTAAGTACTTCCAGAGGGTCATTTTATTTGCTCAGACTCGTTAAAAAACAACAAACAAGAACAATGGAGCTTTTTCATTCTGCAAACGTCGCTGATCCTCTTTTTTTGTGGAAACTTTGGTGCAGGATGTGGAGAAAACTGCAGATTTATGGCTGATTTTGGGGTAAATGTAAAGGATGTTCTAACTTTAGCAGAGGCAGCTGCAGCTCTAACAAGCCAGAACTTGGATACACTGCCTGGAAAAGGTGAGGGGACAAAGTGTGGGTCCATGGATGCCTCCCTCTGTCATCACACTGCAGCCTGGATCATATCATGTGGTTCAAAGGCTCAGCTCAGTTTGTTAGAGGACAGTATCACATGTATATCATCAGCAGGAGGCATTAATTAACAGAGGAAAGGTATCTTCTCATTAAAGTTGATATCATTAATCAGTTCCTGGTCCAAATGCTCCTTCAGGCACCGGTGAGAGATAAAAAGGTCCAAATTAATTGAGCTCCAATAAAACGGTCAGTGTGGCTGTTCGCCCACATGTTCCAATAAAATTTAAAGTCCAGGTGTTCCTGACAAAGGTACGAGGTTCAGCTGAGTTACTGCAGATTTATGCTTCAGCGGGAAAACTAGGCTGTAACTGCAAACCCCTTTGAAACCCTACGCCGTAACCTGACATGCACCTCCCTGGAAACGTAAATACACGTCGACACAGCTGCAAACGCTGTGATTGGTCCGTTCAGCGCCGTAGATTTCTCCCGTCTGCTTTTTCACCACAATGTTCCAATTCATCAGTGAGAGAATAACGATCCTAGCCTCAGTATGATGGAAGAATAATCACAATGTCAATATAAGGACTCACACATGTCAGTAAATTCCTGGAAGGAGATTGCTGAAACTATCAGAATGGACCTGAAGGAAAAACTTTATGGACAAATGTGTTTGCTCCCCCCAAAAAAACACTGACCACAACAGAAAGCGGGGACTCGGGAGGAAAAATGGTCCCAGCATTTGATTTGTTTCTATCAGCTGGCACCACATATAAATCACCGGGACACGACCACACAAGGATTACCACATAATGTACCAAAACAAGCATAAACAGCGACATCATTCGCAGCTTATGTAGGTTACATCATAGACCTTAAAAAGACACCTCAGAAGTCTAAATCAGGCCTTAACTAAGTTAGCAGGAAGTTATCAAGCTAATTTCCATCTAAAGTTGATGCACAACATACCGACAGAAGGATTTCTAAAAGAATGTGCAGTCCTGCTAGAACTAAACATCTGGAGGGTTAGTGGAATCAGGCTAGCTGACATAAAGCAACGCACTACCTGGTGTCTAGCTGCAGATATGGTTAGGCTAATATAAGCACATTAGCACAGGAAAGATGGAGGATGAAGGCGTTAGTGGAGTAAGCATCTTGCCTGGGGATATTTGGTATGAAGACTGGAGCAGCCAGGGTGTGAACCACCAACCTTCTGATTAGAAGATGACCCGCTCTACCTCCTGAGTTACAGCTGTCTGTTAGGACAGTAACATCTGGCCATCCTTAGTAAGTGTTGGGTTTTGTCCACACCAAGTGCCAACAGGCTGAATTGAATTGTCAGTTAGAGAAACCACAGCCAAGCCTTACTTATACACGATCTTATCATTGCACTTCATTGGAATGAGTACAGACAAGGTAAGCCTTTACTGGACCCTATGTTGGTTCTACTTGTTTCTGATGTGTCTATTTACTGTATGGCTTAAACACACCTTTCATTGCGAGTAGACAGACAGTGTTTGTATAATTTAAGAGAGTTTCATGGAGGAACAGATGTTCCGGTTGTGTTTGTTCCTGCTCGTCTTCATCACTCTCTGTTTGAGCGCCTTATCTTCCCTCTGTCAACACTCCGATCGATGATTCAGGCTGTTTGAACTGCCTCTGACTCATTTCACATGTCAGGAATCTTCCACAAAAAGCTGCAGCTCTGTTTGTTCTCCTCAGCAATCAGCACATAAAACATCTGAAAATATAGGAGGACGGTTAAAACTTGCCCTGCTAGTGATATTCACTCAGTCCTCAAAGACTCTTTGAACCATCCGGTTGGAAAAATGTTCCACAGCTGCAGAGATTATCCGACAGTGAACTGGAAGAAATCACGTTGAGAACATTTCTGCTTCTTACATGTGACAGTTTATAAAATATTGGAGTTTTGGCCCGCGGACAAATCAAACCACCTGAGGACGTTTGTCTGGAGAATGGAAAGTTACTCATTAGC
Source organism: Etia nguti (assembly GCA_015106755.1). Classification (NCBI taxonomy): domain Eukaryota; kingdom Metazoa; phylum Chordata; class Actinopteri; order Cichliformes; family Cichlidae; genus Etia; species Etia nguti. The sequence goes on along the minus strand of VUQG01006937.1, from coordinate 44,323 downwards.
TGCAGAGGAGGAACTCTGGACACAAGTTCAAGCAGACTGACTGCGTTTGCATCCAGATGGTTCAAAGCGTCCTTAAAGGATCAGTCCGCTTTATTTCAGCCTGCTGTATTTTCCATTAGTGCGTCCACCGTGTCTCTGTGGGTCATGCTAACCTCTGCTGTAGAGAGTCAAGGAAACAAAGTGCAAGCTCCAAGCAGCTTCCCCCCAACCCCACAAAAATTGTGTTTTACATTAATTTTCTTTTCCTCATTTACTCAAATGCCTACAGTGGAACTATGACTGAATGTTTGCCAATACCTGACTGCACTAATGAGGCCGATTTCCACTGCAGGAAACAGGTTATTTCAAGTCAGAGTGCACCTTTGTGACTGTTCCAACCACAGGAACTGCCCCCGTAGGACCTCTTCCAGGGATGTTTTTGCAGAGAAAGAAAAATAGGGCCTACTCCATTATCTCTTTTCCATCAACGTGGTGCCAGTGCGGAGCCAGTTCTGCCTCTGTGCCTTTTGACAACCAGCCCACATTTCAACAGGTTTGAAGGCTGAACTTTACAAAGGAAAACCGGGGGTAATTTACACGAGGAAAAACGAAATTCATGGAGGCCGCAGCATCTGTGGGCTCCTTCTACCAATCACTGGTGAATTTCTTGTTTGGAAAAATGTGGGAGATATTTTCAGCCCCAGAAATTGGTTTTGTTTTTGTTTGGTTTAGTTGAAATGCATGAAACTGGCTCTAGATTAGGCACTCACAATGAAAAGAGGAGTAAGGTGCATTCAAAAGGTAATTCACATCAAATATTTAAGACTTTAAAAAGACTGCACATGTGTTTTCTCTGCATTACAATAATACAGTTTTACCCGCAACAAAGTTATTTATTTAATGTGACATGTTTGTCAGACAAAACATAACTTAAACAAGTAAATCAATCAGTGATTGGATGTTATGCATTTAAACAATTTGGGTTTATCAGACTAGTTATTATAATTATACAAATAACCATCCTAGAGCCTTCACATTAAGTTTATTATATTGTTTATATGAAAATGACTTGATTGAAATGGATGGAAAGCTTATGTGCAATTAAAAACCTCATCTGACATATCTGAATGTAGGCACTTGCAAACATCGCTGAAAAACTACTGGGTGGGCTCGGTTACCCACTTAAGTCAGAACAAACACAATTTCTTAACCCGAAGAAGAAAGACGGAGAACAGCAAACACTGTGAGAATTCACCATAAAAGTCTGAAGCAACAAACACAAAAGCAGCCGCCAGTTCTTGGTCAGCTGCGCCTACACTCATAGAACCATGGTTACGTAACTTTGATGCTCGTTAAACTTAGTGAAAGCAGTCGGGTGAAGGTTCCCAAAACTTTCCACTGTTCACCGTATAGGCTCCAAAAAGATGAAAGAATACGAAAATTTAGAAACGTCAATAAAAGTCCTCTTTTGTGGCTGAAGTTTGAAGTTAAAAAATGTAATGCTTCAAACTTTAGTGTTCTGAATCAGTTTTAATGATTGAGGCGGTGAGCTGATCAAAATGGAAACAGGAAGGTTCAAAGAGATGATTACAGAGCTGTTCAGCTATCGACTGTTCTGACGTTACATTAGAGCATTAGGCTTTCCACCCTAGGGGGTGGAGCCCCCTGGGAGGACATAAAGCCATTGTGGGTGGTGGTGTAGGGGTGTAACATGAAATCAAAGGCTTTGACGGCATTTGAGAGAATTTCCCTCTGTTATGGACATTTTTCACAGAATCTAATCATTCGGTGACTAAATGTGAGGTGAAGGTTAAACTTTTTTAGCTTCAGAAACAGGTATGTCAGAAAAAGTCACAGCATCAGTGTGCGTCGCTCTCAGTGAAGGTGGTTTAACAAAACTTCCTGCTACTCTGGACGCTTTCCCAGAATCCTAAAACTGTTCTCTAAGCAAATCTTCCCTCTGCTGCAACATGAAAGATTTTAATCTGCTTCTACAGTGATGAAATGCTTGTTTTGACTATGAAACAGAGACACTGCTTTGAGAACAGATAACACTGCTGTTTTACTATTATTACTACTTTTTAATGAATGTGTTCTTTTTAATTTAACCAGCGGAGTTCCCCAGGGCTCTGTTGTTGGTCCTCTGCCATTCTGCTTTAACCTCCTTCACCGTAACATAAACCATCCAAACAAAATCATGTAAAATTATAGAGTCTGGCTAAATAACATAGCTGAAAGTGTTAAATATCTGCCTGTCACAGCATGTCGGACAGGGTGAGGTTACAAACAAAAATTCATCTGATGAAGATTTCTTAAAGCCTGACGGATTTTTCCAGGAAGTCTTCCAGATAGAGGCAAACTGAGGTTTTTTTCTACACTTTTTTGAATGTCCACTGATGGGTGTTGGTGCTGCTGATAGCCTGTTTATTTAACATTTGTGAATAAATGTGCAGATTTTTTGGTTTTACTCCAGGCTCCTCAGAGATTGAAATGTAAAAAACTGTTCTGTTTTACACTGAAGAAATCATCAACTATCAGTTCAAATCTATAGCTTGATGACTTTTCTGAGGAAACCAAAGTTTAACCTTTATTTGGGTCTACCTCCACACACTGAGTCACCAAACTTAGACTACATTTGATATCAGAGAATTCAGTAAGAATCCACCTTTGCCAAAATTATACTGATTTTCTTTAAGTTAATGAAGTTAAATTTACAACATTTTAAAGGTGGATCACAAACATTAAAACAACTGAGCTGATCAGTGATGGACAAACAGTGGTTATAATGTATACACTATATTGATTATGGTATCACCAAAAACTAATGTGAATGTGAATTTGTGAGTGTTTTAGCTCCAGTCAAAAAATGCTTTAGTGGTATCTGATTCTTTTGAACCTTTAGATTTTGAAGCTCCACTGTGATCTTTTTATGAATAAGTGAGTCACACTCTTCTTTTAATTTCAGACAAGTGTTCACTGTCAGTGTGTTTACACTCCTAAACGCTCTTCTACTTTCTCACATTAAAGACAGAGAGGTTATTTTTTACACTGAAAATGCAAATACTTTTAACTTTAGCTGCACAAAATTCTTATTTTTGTGATTTTAAAGGCAAACTGCTCTGTTTCTGTATCACAATACAGCTGATATTGTTAGAAAGGTCAAACTTAACATGTGGCTGGTGTTTTATTTTGAAAATCCTTGCAACACTCTCACAGGTCTCATATGCCCGTCTTTATTGTGAGTGTGAGGGCTAAATCTCCAAAGGGCCAATCAACAGATTAACAAACCGGCACTTAACATGTAAATCCTCAGTCAGAAATTAAATCCAGCGCCTTTAAAGGGATTTATGGACGGAAGAAAGGCGCCGAGAGGGAGAGGTGGAGGCAGGAGAAAGAGGTGGAGAGGGGGAGGTTTGGTGTGTGCGCAGGGTTAAAATAAGAACAACAGAACAAAGACAAGAGGAGAGAAAAGACAGGGAGCAGATGGAGGACAATATGTGGACACACCCGCAGTAAAAAAAAAAGCTTCTGCGGCACCAGAGTCCAGAGGAAATGTGTCTAATTTAACTACTTCAGCTAATTTCACTGTTTTTATGTGAGAAAATCCTGATTTCATGTGAACCTCTATGCCGAGAGGTGGAGCGAGAGAAACCGGCAGAGGGTACAGTGAAGCTCAGCAGGGTGAAGCAAAGCTGGATGATCCTTCAAAGGGTTAAACAGTAAAGTCCCAGAGAGGCTTCAAACAGCCTTCAGAGTCTGAACACACACACACACACACACACACACACACACTATTGTTTTCTAACTGGTAATTTTCTGGTTTGGCAGGAAACAATGATCCTGCTTCCAACACGCAGACACACACACTCAGCTGCTGATTAACCTGCCGTTAAAGAGCGACTTTGTGTGAATCTGTTATTTATTTATCCTCAAGTCTTCCTGAGTGTCTGTTTGTATATACTTCAGTCGACTGCACACACTCACGAGGCTGCTGAGGTTTAATTCCTCTAATGTCCACTCAAGACTAAAGCACTGACTCCATCTTCAGACTCCCATACTAAAACGTCCATGTTTACAGCACAAGTAAATACGTTTACAGTCTGATACAAAACTCAGTGTGAGATAAAAACACTGAGAAACAGAAGTGAAGTTGTTTATTGAGTCAGAGCTGCATATTAATAACAGACCGATCAGGTATTAAAGAAACATGAGTACATGTGTATAAGAACCTCAGAAGCTGTCACTTAAAGCATTTTAGGCCTAATTCCGAGTTTCTCTGGAGACAGTAAACAGCAGAGATCACTGCCAGTAACAGAAACCAGAAGGTGTTGTACAGGTGGTGGAGTTCCACAGGGCTCTATTATCGGTCCTCTACTTTTATTCACATTTAATTATGTTCTTGTTTTTAATAGCACAACTTTGTAGGAGGATGAATGCTTTAATAACTCAGCTCTTTAAACTGTAACATGGCTGTAGCTAAGTCGTAGCTGTCGCTAGGCTCCACCTCAGCTAAACTGAACTGGACCTCTGTACTGAGTTTGTGCTGTTGTAGCCTTTTGGAGCATTTTTAATGGTATTACCTGACCAATGACATGGCTGCTGTGCTGCCAAGAAACCATCCCAGAATTCCCTGCCCCAGTTTTAATGAGTGAAATGTTACCGAGCACTAACGAGCAGGTATCTGTGTCTGTGGCTGATGATCAATAAACCTGCTGTTAAACCGTTTATCAGTTATCAAACAGTTTGTTGTTTCAGCTCTCAGACCCTCGGCCCCTGCGTCTCTACTTCCTGTCCTCTTCCTGTTGTGGGGGTCACATGACAGTCCGCTGCTCCTTTGTGTTGACAAACAGCGTGATAGATGAGGCATTGATAACCAGTCACATGCTGATCTGAAGCAGCTGCAGCACTGTCGGTTTCCTGCCTGCTGGTTTTAAACTGGTTTCCCTCAGCGGGTATCAGCACACATGTTTAACACTTTTAGAGCTAGTTTATGCTGGTTTAGGTTTTTTGGGGCATCCAGGCACTCTGCAAACAGCAGCTTCTCTGAGACAATCACATGACTGCTTTATCAGGAAAACTGAACACATGTCACATTTAGCCTGGCAAATCCTAATAAGCCGGCCAGCTTCTGCTCTCTGAGGTCTCACAGCCTGAAATTCCTAAAGCTGGTCTGTCATCTGCAGATGACCCTGAAGCTAAAAACTGAGTATAAACACGGTGGAGACACGCATGATGACAGAGGGAAGATTGTTTTAACTGCTGCTCAGACACAGCATTGAACATGTCAGAGGATTCCTGATCAATAACCAATAAATCATCAAATCAGCTGCAGTAAAAAGCTCCAGAGTTCAGTCTGAGCGCGCTCTGTGACCACATCAGCCCGAGTGGGAGGCCTCGCTCGGCCTGAGCTCCTCTCACTTTAGAGCTCAACAACAAAAACCAGAGAAATGCTGGAGCCAACTGAGCGCGCTCAGACGGCGTCCTGCTCGGTCAGAGCTGATGATAGCTTCACGGACACAAAGTGCAATAAACTGTGAGTGTTTGTGCGCTCTCAGTGAATCAGTGACACTACAGTCACGTTTATTTTAATGTGACTTTAGTGTATTTTAAAGTTTATTTCTCAGTGAACAAGACGTTTCTTCATTTCTTATCATTTTATTCTCATTTGTTTATTTATTTTCCCCTCCGTGTTTGCTGTTGTGATATCTGATTGGCTCTTTCACATTTTATCATGATATAAATAAAACACTTTAATAAAAAGTTTATGACACTTTTATAAAAACACAAAAGCTATCATTGTAAGTTTTACTGTAATGCACAAAATGTAAAACGTTGTAATTTGGATTTTTGAGTGAATCTGATTTTTAATCTGATCATCACAAACATTTTACAGCTTTTATCTTTTAAACAGTGACTTTAAGTCACAGTTTAGATTTTTCTCATGTTTTACATTTGTGTTACGTTCAAACAAAAACAGTGAGAACACAAACGCGTTTAGTTGCTTCCACCTAAAGCCTGAAACTCTCTGCTGTCCTGTTTTTATGTGAACTGAACTCAAACGTGACAGAAACACTAACGGAAACAAGGCAGTGTCCTCGACCTTGACCTTTGACCTGCCGTTTGTCCCACTCACAGCCACAGCTAACATGTCATTACTGTGGAGGCTCCTCAGAGTGAGTGAAGAAGTAAACCGCAGAGCCACAACAACACAACAACAAACCTCGTCAGACCCTCAGAGCCCCACACGGCTCCACACCGTCGCCCTGCAGAGGCTCACAGAGGCAGCGTGGCTCACCCGCAGCTTCGGTATGAGCAACGGATCCAAACAGTTAGTCAGCAAGTTACGAACATGCAGGTAAAGGTTTGCACAGCTTACTACCTGCACCTGCTTACAAACACAAGGTCCTCTCACTGTTCAGTGTCAGAGGAATCCTGAAAATTACACATTTATTTATTATAAACCGACTCTGAGAAATCACGGGGTCAAACCCCTGAACACAAACCTCCTGATGGGACACACTGCAGTGAAGAAACCCGAGTTTACTGCAGTAAAAACTGATTTTACTCGGGATTTAAACTCGGGATTTACTACAGCTCAGAGGGACTCTGTTGCAGTAAAAGTACATCATTCATACATTTGTGTACTTGTATTTGAATATTTGACGTTAAAAATGGAAAACTCCTCTGAGCTGAATCTAAAGATTTATAACCACAGAAGAAGAAAGGGGTCCCGTTTCCCCTCTGAGGTGTGTGACTGAGCCTCTCTCTGAGGATCGATATTTTAATCTGATCTGTAACATTACGTCATCGTTTATGGGCCGATGCAGACTGATCGATCAGCAGCAGATCGATAAAGAGTGTATTGATCAGTACTCACCTTCCTCCGCCCTGCAGGAGCCCAGCAGCACCGCCAGCAGCGGGAGGAGCAGCAGCGGTAGCCCGCGGCAGGAGGAGGCCCGGCCGGGGGCCACGGGGCCCCGCTGAACCCCCATTACTCCGTCCCGGTCGCACCTATCGATCACCGATCACTGACGTCAGCTGGGCTCGGTCTCCGCCGGCCGCGCGCGCCTCATTGGAGCCGAAAAGTTCGAGAAAAAGAAAAAAAGTCCACAAAGTGTCCAAGATGGAGGCCGGAGGGAGTCACAGCACCCGACTCCTTCAGCTGCTCCGTGCCCTCAGCCTCCTCTCTGCTCCCCCCGGCTCCCCCTCATTCTTCCATCCCCTCCTCCTCTCTCCTCCAGCGTAGAGCAGCGGGGCGCGGCTGCCTGCGAGGCCGTCTGAGGAGCTGCGTGAGGCGGGCCGGAGAGTGTACAGGGGTCGGTGGGACAGCTGGAGGTGGGGGTCCCGTACCCCACACACACTCACACACACACCGAACCGCAGTCACAGTCACAAACAGGGCGGACACACACTCTCAGAGCTCACACCAGCGCTCCCAGAGATCCCAGTGCTCCCAGTCCGCAGCTCCAGCTCGCACGCGCACAAAAAGTTGAGAACAAAAGCTGCTCCAACTTTCTGCCTCTACCTCTGGATCAGGCCACGCCCACACAGACACAGACCCCGCCCGCCGTCGCACTGTGAGTGGCTGAAAGTGTCTGTCAGTCCAGAGGGGGCGGGGCTCATCGATGACTGACAGGCTGTGAAGGAATTTGGAGAGAACGTGTCTGCGCATGTCTTCTGAAACCTGGAGACCAAATAGACCAAAAAACTTTAAATTCCTTTAAAAAAAGCAGGGACGGATCTAGAAGGGTGGCATGTGCCAGATTTGTGACGTTTAGCGTGAAGTGTATAGTTAGTGTGTTGTCTTGTTGGTTAATGTGTTTTTTAAGTTGTTTTTTTTGTTTTTTTTAACTGGCGCAATAATTTGTGGGGCATCTTATTGTACCACCTGACTGTTCTCTCATTTTAATTTTAGTAATATTTTTAATTGGTTGTACAAAAAAATAATGCCAGATGCATTGGCTGCATTTTTGGTAAATAGTTATATATAACTTTATTGTTTACAAAATTTGTGCATTTGTTTTCAAAATGTACAATTTATATTTTCATTTTGAGTTATGAAAATAATTTACTAAACATGTCTGTGTTTTTGCAAAACGAAATATATAATTACTACTCGGATTTTATGTTTTTTGTGTAATTTCAGATCAGTTGTGTTAATACAGTATGGATGAAAAACATGAAATGGAAAAATAACTGTAAATTCAGACACGTGAGGTTGAGCTGAAGAGAATGATACCAAGCAAGGCAAGGAAAAAACATTTAAAGGGGGAATACAAATGTAATATCAAAAGGAGTCACAAATGTCCAGTTCCATTTAGGAGCCCAGAGGGTTAACCCTACAAATCATAGAGAGTTAGGTTTAACGGAAATGTTTAATTATGTAGGCTACAGAAAATAATTAAGTTATAGACTATATTTATATGAAACATGTATACTTACTGCATTTGAATTATTTTAACCATATGTAACACCTGCATATGTGTTGGGTTTTTTTTTTAAAGGCTTAGCTTTTGCCACCCCATTTGGTTTCCATGCCACCCTAAGAAAATTTCTCTAGCTCCGCCCCTGAAAAAAGTATAAAAATTAAATAAAATATGAACAAAATGATAAAACCAGATATAATAAAAGTTTAATTAAATTATATTTTCTTTGTTTTACTCTGTCTGATTCCTAATCAAGTCTGAATCAAGCTAATAAACACAGATGATACAGACACATATCTGCATCACCATTCTCTGCTTTATTACTTTATTATACATTTATTACACTTTATCTCATTTATTTATTCCTGTTAGTTGTCATTAGCAATCAGTACTCAGGACAGTGCTTCTCTCAGTGATTAGATGATTGATTACATGTTTCAAACAATTTTTAAAAACTTGAGAAAGTGGAAAAAAGTCACATTTCAGAATGATGAGGAGCCCTGTGTGTGTGTGTGTGTGTGTGTGTGAGAGAGAGAGAGAGAGAGAGAGAGAGACCGTGCTGATGTTGTTTCTGGTTTGTTTTCTTCACATTAATGATAAAACAGCAGAAACCAAAGCAGGGTCTCTCTCCCTCTGTGGGTGTTTGTTATGTAAATGTCTCTCGTCCTGTCAGACAAACTGAATCCACACCTGAGGAGGAGGAGGAGACTCCTCAGCAGCCATGCTTTCACTCTCAGGTAGTTTCTGACCTGCTGCAGAAACAGTCACACCTGCAGGAACTCCCCAAACACAGAGGGAAGGAGCTGCACTGCCTCCTTTATCGCCTCCTTTAGCTGAGGAGACACTGGAGCCACCTTTAGGAAAGGACACAAGATAAATCTAGCCCATAATCCTCAGCGGTATGCCATTGGACTGTTCATGAAAACAAGCATAAGCATGACTGATGAAGAGTTTCCAGCAGTTTGTTGTGACCACAGGACAGTAAAGAAACATGCTCACATGGAGGAGGAGGAGGAGGAGGAGGAGGAGGAGAGCAGCTCTCATGTTCAGAGACATAAAATAAAAGGAGGGACGAGCTGAGGTCAGACAGCAGGCAGGATGTTATCAGCAGATATAAATACAGTCTGAGGTTCATCATCACAGGCAGGAGGTGCAAGGAGGAGCAGAACAAAGGAGGTTCAATAAAGAATCAATAAAGAATCAATAGAACTCAAAGCCTCTGAAGCATTGTCACACCCACGCTTTTACTTTGAAACGAGTCAGAGAAGGAGACCCAGCTCTTATTCTGGATGTTTTGAGTTAAACTGGTCAGACTGGTGAGGATCCAGGATTCCGTTTTAATGGTCACGTTAAAGGGGGCGGGGTTACAGCCAGGCTTAAGTTTCTCACCTGCAGCTCGATGAAGACAGGTGAGAGCGGGCGAGAGACATTCAGTCCCGACAGAGAGAGAGAGATGAAAGGAGGCCGAGAGCTCCTCTTTCTCCCAGTCTGAGGACAAAAGACAGAGTCAGGTGTCCTCCTCCTCCTGCTCCTCTTTGTTTCTAGTCTTTGTCGGCAGAGGTGTGAACGAACCAGAGAACAAAACCAGGAGAGGAAGAAGAGGAGGAGGAGGAAGGATGGAGAGAACAGAGGAGAGGGGCCATGTGGGAAACTGTCACCTGAATGACGAGCGGACACGTTTGACAGACAGGTGAGAGTCCCGCCCCCAGTGACGTCACAAGAAAGGAGGGCGATACGACGATTCAAAATGCAGAAATAAAAATAAACATTAAATTAAATTAAAGCGAAAAGAGGAAAAACAAATTAGATAAAGTGAATTTAAAATGACAAAATTGTAAAAACAAAGAAGCCTAAATAAAAATTATTTACTAAATAAAAAACTAAAAAGTCAGATAAAGCAGAAAAATAAAGAATTTAAAAGATTAAAAAATCTAACTAAATAATATTAGAAATAAAAGGAAATAAAAACAGACCTGCAGAAAAAATCAAACAGAGAAAATAAAATAACTAAAACTGATTGAAACAAATAAAGAAGTGTGATAAATAACAATAAAGGATTAGTAAATAAAACTAAAAAGACCGAACAGATATAGTTATATATGTTATATATATAACTATATGTTATATATTTTTAATTATTGAAAAACAAATATCGAAAAGGTTAAAAATATAAAAATCATAAAAAAGTTTCTAAAAAAGAAATGAAAAAAATTAAACTGCAAACAAATAAAAAACAACAAAAGAAAGTGAAACAAATGTAATATAAAATATGTACTCATAAAAAGTATTAAAAACCAAAATGGGAAACAGATAAAACATAGAAATAAAGTAAAAATAAAGAATAATTAAATAATAACTAAAAAAGAATTTCAAATGCAAAGAGAACAAAAACAAAAATAAGAAAATGAATAAAGGAATTATAAATATTTAGTATAAATAATAAAATAAATAATTCAAAATAGGAAACATTTAAAATACTATAAAGTTAAAAACCACCTGGAAATTAAAAAACAAATAAAGTAAAAATAAAAAATAAAATAAGAAGATATAATAAAACTTTTGCTACGCACAAACTGTAACCACCTCAACACCAGCGTGAGCAGCACGGATCAGAGTCCATCAGAGACGCTGCGACGGTCTGAGCATGTGCAGAGGAGGGAGGGTGGAGGATGAAGGTGGAGCTGCCAGGCAAGGAAGAGCTCAGAGGAGGTTCATGTGTGAAGGAGGACATGCAGAGGGTCGGTGTGACAGAGGAGAACATCCACTTTCTGTTTATTCTTTTTATTTTTAATTGTTTGTTAATAAAGAGTTCAAATGAAAAAATGTCATAAGAGTCTAGTTTTAGTATTTGAACTTGACCCCCCCCCCCCTCAGTAACACCTGAGTGTCGGTCGTCCCATGTGACCCGGCAGTGTAAACCTCCCTCCCTCCTTTGGCCTCCTCTCACAGCAGCCTGCAGATCTTCAATGATCAGTAAACTGATCGAAGCCTCATCCATCAGCCACAAACGACGCTTCAAAGTAACAACACCAACAGTGACATCAGCAGGACAGAGGCCCGTCGCTTTATTCTTTTAAAAGAAAAGTCCAACTTTTTATAAACAGCTCTTGAGGACTTTAAGAAAGTGTATAAATGTACTTCCTGTTGCACAGCTTGGTGAAGCGTTTCTAAACGCCTCCATGAAAGCCGACTCTGTTTTATTTGTGTGGACATGGACAGACAGACGCCGGTCTGCGGTCAGCAGGGACACATCAGGATGAAACAATGTGCAGAAAACCTTAAAAGCAGCGCTCAGACAGAGCAAGTAGACTCAGTCCGTACCACACATCCCCGAGGACCTGACCTTTGACCTCGACCTGGAGCTAAACCCAGACCTGAACGTCATGACTCCTCCTGACTGTAAGCACTCAGCTAACTGCTGCTGTCTGTGTCTCCCTCTGCTGGACACTGAGGGAACTGCACCCACAATTAACTATGGTATTGGTATGATTGATCTGTGGTTATTGATTTTAGCATCAGTGAGACAACGAAAGTGAAGAGACAAAATGAAAACTTTATTAACATAACAGACACGTGAGTGGAAGTGGAACTCAGTGTGTGGAGAACTTGGGCAGCTGGTTTCCCAGGATGACGCGTCGCTCCACCCCCTCCTCCGAGATGCTGGCCAGCCTGACGACGCCCCCGCTGGAGCCGTCCCGCTCCATGGCCAGAGACAGAGCTGAGGATAGACAGGGGAGTGAGACAGATGTGGAGTGCAGGTCCCAGCATGCCTTGCAGCAGCGGCGGTGCGTTACCTGCAGCGGTGAGCTCCATGCACTGCTCTTTGTTCAGGCCGGGTTTGTAGTTGGAGTCCATAAAGCCGTAGACGTAGGTGCTGCCGCTGCCGCCCACCGACACCGGCTGCCTCACCAACATTCCACCAATCGGGACGCTGTACACCTGAGACAGGTAACACACACAGACTGTGCTTTACAGTCTGCAGGGGTGGAAACAGCACCATCTGCTGGCCACACAAAGGACTACATCAGTGTGTGCATCCAGGTGGTGTGAGGTCTCACCTGTCCACCCTTCCTCTTGTCCCAGCCTGCCACCAGGATCCCAGCTGTCAGCTCCTCTCTGTAACGGTAGCAGCTCGCTCTGAACAGATTGGCTGCCGTCTCCACCAATGGGGGCTCGTCCAGTTCGATGCTGTGGGCGAGACCAAAGACACAGGTGAGTATTGGACTCACCTGAGCTGACTGGAAGGCTGTGCAAAGCTCTGTGTGTGTTACCTGTGGAAGCCCAGCTGGTAGGCAACGACCTCAGCGATGGCCTGAGTGTCAGCAGCTGAGCCAGACCTGCAGCCAGAACACAAACATGAGCATGACGTCTGCTGAGGAGGAGCAGCTCCTCGGGAGGGCGCAAGAGTTTCTCAGACAAGTTCTCAAGGTCCTAAAGAAACATCAGGCATTCCTCAAAGGTTCAAGAGACCTCAATACACTTCTATGCATCCTTAAAACCCTTTAAGAATGCTGAAAGAGTTCTCAGCATCTTTTAAAAAGTTCAACGTTTCTATGACAAGTCTCTCTGAGCTCTTAATAAACAAATGAATTCACTAAAACGTTCTTCAAACAGAGTTTTAATGTTTCCTGGGGCCTCAGTTTTACATAACAAGGCTGTACAAATGTCTCATGTTCCTTAACAACTCTTTAATATTTAATAAGAGGGGGAGGACTGACCTGCAGCAGTAGATCTTGTCGTGGATGCGAGTCAGTTTGTCTGTCACTCTGTTGGCGATGTATGCTCTGAAATACACACACACACACACACACACACACACACGGGAGGTTACCTGAGTGTTTCCTGCACTCAGCTCCATCATCATCTTCAGTTTGTGTTTTCTCACCCTGTGGTGGTGCGAGAGTCGGCCCCGATCACGACTCCTCCGTCATACTCCACGGCCATGATGGTAGTCTGACACATGACAACAAACAAACAGGTAAACCGGCTGATAAAACAGCGTGCGCCCACTATCGGACAGCATCTCCTTTTTAAACACATTCAGCTTCATATCCTCCCGTGTTCTTCCTCCTCTGACCCTGTTAAATGACTCCTTTGTCGGGTGAGCTCATTATCGGACAAGCCATTTACGCCACATTGAAAACGCGCAAATGAGAAACACAAAGAAATTTTTAACGCCTGTCCGATTATGGAACCATAGCGTTAGCCAGCTCTCCACGCTTCCCTGTAGTTATTTAAATATCTTTCATTAACCACCCAAAACACGTGTCTGTCCCCGCGGACTTTACCCCCCCGGTTTAGCCAGGTTCGGTCCCGCTGTGGTCCGAATCTCCTCACAAACACAGCTACCCTTAGCCGCTGTTAGCTGCTGCAGAACTGCTGTCTCATTCAGCCGCTGTCTGCCGTTTAAAAACGCTCCACCAGGACCGAACCGGGCCCGGCTCACTCCAGCCCAGTACCACAGACTCTGTACTCACCCCGGTGCTGACTTCCTGGCGGGTCCAGTCCGGGACCAGGTCACTTTTGGAAGAAATTTGCTGGCCGAAGTACGGCATCATTACCGGTGCTGCCGCCATCTTCTCTCTATGAATAACTGGACTCAGGAGAGGCTGTCTGTGCATGAAGCCTAAACGTATTTTATTTACGCTGTTAGTTTAGTGTACATGTTACAAACCAACTCATATATAATTAAATTACAAATGAGATTTAATAGCTCAACGTCCTTTTAATTCAGAGAGTCTAACTTAGCTGTATAAATTTCCACCAAACAGTTTTATCCTGGCACATAAGTGAACAGCTCTGCAGTTGGGGTCCTGCGAGAAACAGGAAGATAAGGTAAACACTGAACTGGATTTTAAAAACGCCGCATAAACCTGATTATAACGATTATTTTAAAACATTTAATGTGTTTTTCTCAATTAAATGCAGTAATTGAACATATCAAAGAAAGCTGGTGTGTTTAAATGGGGTTAACAGATAATTTAGTGGCTGTTGTGTTACGTCTGAACAGCGCGGAGGACCAGACTCCATTAAAAGATGTGCAATTTTATCCCTGGTATTTAAAGCGTTACAGTAAAAAGAATACACACGCGACAGAAAGTACTGTGAACACTTTTTAGGTTGTAAATGAGTTGCTCTTTGATTCGGCATACCCCGAACCAGTGAGTGATCATCGGTGGATGTCTGTTAATTGATTTTTGATCGGCTGTGTTGCAGATGACGGTTCATAACTTGTACATATTTGACCGCAATGGAAACTGTATGTATTACAACGAGTGGAACCGCAAGAAGCAGGCGGGCATCTCCAAGGAGGAGGTGAGCCTCAAAACCAATCAGCAATCAATAAATCAGACACAGAGAGTGTGTGTGTGAAGGAAAGGTGTGTTTATGTGTGTGTGTGTGTGTGTGTGTGTGTGTGTCTACAGGAGTTCAAGCTGATGTACGGGATGCTCTTCTCCATCCGCTCCTTCGTCAGCAAGATGTCTCCTCTGGACATGTATCCTTCACAGTACCTGTCACTATGTCCTCCTGTCTGTGTGTCTGTGCAGATGTCTTAATGTCTGTCCACCTGTCTGTGGTCCTTATCTGTGCTCAGGAAGGAGGGGTTCCTGTCCTTTCAGACCAGTAAGTATCGTCTTCATTACTACGAGACTCCAAGCGGCCTGAAGTTCGTCTTGAACACCGACCTGTCAGTGACCAACGCCAGAGACACACTGCAGCACATCTACAGCAATGTGAGACTTACACACACACACACACAAATCCAGGCCTGATCATCACACAGCTCCTCCTGACCTCCTGAAGATGTTCTAGGATAAAGAGTCACTTTTTCATTGAATTATGTGAAATTGAATCCGTTTTCTTTAAGAATCGTTTGAGAGATGAAGGTGAAAAATTAGAAAGAACAACCTGTTAAATCTTGGATATAATAGCAGCAGAAATCTGCTCATTCTAAAACGGTCTATAACGATTTGGTCCATGAGGTCGTACCAGAGATTATCACACTGAGGCTGAACTAAAATGGGTTTTCACCCGGAATTCATCCACCTGAAGAGTCGAGCTGACAGATTTCATTCATTTGCTACTGCATGAAGAAAAAACTAAGACGTGCTGTTGAAACTGCACTTCATTTTTATTATATTAAAATATGTCAGGGATTAAATGTGTACTTGCACTGTAGAGTTTCACTGGTCCGGCCCACTTCACATCAAAGTGGGCTCCCTGTGGCCCACAGTGTAAAATGAGTTTAACGTCCCTACTTTGGTCAAACATGTAAAAACACCCCCTACATCTCTTACATATTTAGACTTTTACAGTGAAGTGTTGTGAATTTTAAACTAAATATGCAGGTTATTTTTCTCTGAAATGATCGCAGCGTTCGTCACATATTAATGTTTAAATCTTTATTTCAGATCTTTGTGTGTTGCAAACTTTACTCTTCAAATTTTGAAGTGTTTCCATGTTTTTTAATCTTGTCAGTTTGGTTTTCTTCTGAATCTCAGATTATTTTGGCTCAAAGCATTTAGATTGTAACCGGGACCTTCAAAGAGACGGTTTATATAAATAATATTAATAATAATCATCTGTGAGCTGCTGTTTTCTGTCTGTGCTAAACAGGAAGTGTTGCAGGCTTTATTGTGAAAGAGACTAACTGTGTGTGTGTGTGTGTGTGTCAGCTGTATGTGGAGTTCATCGTGAAGAACCCGGTTTGTGCGTCCACGCAGACCTTGGAGAGCGAGCTGTTCAGCAGCCGACTGGACGCCTTCATCAGAGCGCTGCCGTACTACAGCCCACGTGCCGCCTGAGCATCTCTCACACACACACACACACACACACACACACACACACACGCTCTCTCTCACACACACACACGCTCTCTCTCACACACACACACACACGCTCTCTCTCACACACACACTCTCACACACACATACGTTCTCTCTCACACACACACGTTCTCACTCACACACACACTCTCACACACACACACACACACGTTCTCTCTCACACACACACACGCTCTCACACTCACACACACACACACTCTCTCTCACACACGCTCTCTCACACACACGCTCTCTCACACACACACACTCTCAGACACACATACACACGTTCTCTCACACACACGTTCTCTCACACACACACACT
>VUQG01006937.1:5816-27747 GCA_015106755.1 Etia nguti | reverse complement strand
TGGACGCCTTCATCAGAGCGCTGCCGTACTACAGCCCACGTGCCGCCTGAGCATCTCTCACACACACACACACACACACACACACACACACACACGCTCACTGTGAGGGTTTAATGTATTTATTTTGTTCTTGTGTATCCTCGGCAGGAAGTTTTGTCTGTTGAATCAAACTTATATAATGCCACTCTGACCTTTGACCTTTAATAAAAGCAGCTCTGTGGAACTTCCTGGTTGTTACTCTTTGCTGACGCTCACACCTGTCAGAACAGTCACACGTGTCCAGAGTTTATGATGATGTCTCTGCAGTGATCCCTGTGAGCTCAGAGCTGACAGGTTAAACTGTGCTGACCGGTTTGTACCACAAGGGGGCGCTGCTGCTGCGCCTGCTGGCTGTGAGCTCATGAAGTGCAGCACAGCAGATAATTTGAGCCTTTGTGAACTCTTTGCAGAAGTACATGTCTGCCTGAGGGAATTACCCAGAGTGCATAGCACCTCTGGCCCCCGTTAGTACGTATAGTGTTATAAACCTGAGTAACAGCACATCAATCTGTTATATCACATGACTCTGATGGCCTGTGTGATGGATGTTAATCTGTGAACCTCCTGGTGATAAACCCAGAGTCTGATCCTCTAACAGTTGAAGAAATCAGTTTGAATGATGGTGGAAGTGTTCTTGTGATCAATCCTCAGGAACCAGCTGAGCTCTGATTTAACACACAGTGTAAACATGTGTGTGATGTAACTGCCCTCAGGTCATCTGACTGATTAACAGCTGGATTCAGTCTGAGCTGACCATGAACCTGACCCCGCCCCCTCTACACGCTGTCCTTCATCTGCAGGAAGCAGCTCCGATGTCGGAGTCTCCATCAACACCTGATCGATCAGTCAATCAGTCAGAAACACAACCTGCTGAACCGCCTGACTCATCAAACACACACACACAGCTTCTATCAGCTGCTTCTGGCATCATCACACACCTGGATCTTTGAAGTGCATTGTGGGTAATACAGGCAGAGGAAAAAATGACACTGAGTGCATCATTAGGAGGAGCAGCAGATGAAGTGATGGCATCATCATAAGCTCTGTGTGTGCCCACAGTGTAATCTCTAATCCCACTGAAAAACATACTGCCAACCAACAGCTGGAGAAACACACGTTGGTCTTTGCATATATGTCAGGACCATCTTACATACAGTCACCAGTACAGACAAAGCCAGCTGCAGACAGATGTGTGGACTAGGAAATGTGAGCAGCAACAAACTCGTGTTTATGTAGCAGTTTTCTATCCATCAAAATGTCCTCACATGTAGAAATGTCCTCACTACAGTGGGTTAAAACTAAACCTTGTCCTCAAAAAGAAATCTTTAAAGTCCCCACTTCACAGGGATTTCTGCCATGAAGTGCGGACTTCAAAATGTCCTCATAAACATAACGTCTCTGGTGTGTTCAGATGTTACAAAGGTCAGTGTTTCACCACCGTCTGTACAGTTCTTAAACACAGCAGGTAGTTCTTACAGAGAAATCTGTGCTTTTGTCTCTTTACAGGAAAGTGTCCAAGAATCTAAAAATGTTCTCAGCTTATAAAGAGTTCCTCCCTTGTCCTCACTTTGTGAAATATCTACTGTCTTTGTCCCTCCCTTTGTAAAAATCAATTAAGATTAAAAACACTTATTCTCAAACTTGGTGGATTCCTGTGTGAAGCATGAAGTTAAAGGAGTCACGCTCTGATACAATCTGGATCTTACATCTAAAATCAAGCAGGTGTTGTGGTGTGAGCTGGTAAAGATTTCCTGTATCTGTGTTAGAGCAGCTACAACAGCAGAGGCTGGTCAGGATCCATTACTTATCCACATCCATTCAGCACAGCCACAGTTCCTTTGGATGACCTCTGTGTCAGCAGATAGAGGTCAAACAGGTCTGTTTTGTAACTGAGACACTGAGTGTCAGTGGGATCACCTGTGTAAATGAAATATAGATACAGGACTCCAAACTGTGCTGATTAAACACAGGATTCAGGTGGCAGTGACTGAGTAATATGGACACATGCAGTTCAGTAATAAAGCCACAGAAACATTTCTTTACCCTAATATGTCTGAGCTTACAACACAACGTGTGCAGTTACTGTGACTCAGGGTAACATCCCTGCCCCTGAAAACACTGTTAAACGTACAAAACTTGACCTCATGAAAAAAAAAGTATCGATTTCACCTTCACATGAATCTCAACGAGCAAGAAAAATCGGTGTGAGCAGGTGAAACAGTCCTGCCATCTTTTTCCTTTACTTGTCTGAGATATAACAATATGTATGTAAATATAATAAAGAGATAATAACCTCTCCACCATCCAGTCCAATCCAACTTTATTTATAGGGCACTTTAAAAACAACATGGTTGACCAAAGTGCTTTCCAATAATAAAAAAACAGAGATGACAGTTAAAATCCACACATTAAGCAGACAAAGAAATATATAAATATAAATAACAATAAAACAAATACATAAATGAAAAAAGAAGATACAAATGATCAGTATATATTAAATATTAAAACATAAGTAAAATAGACAATAAAATATACAATGAATAAAATTAACAAAATAAAAAGATTAAGACTGACCTAAAACTGACTACAGGCTGACTCTGGTACTACTTGTAAAAAGCCTTTGAAAAAAGGTGTGTTTTTAAAAGTAATTTGAACATTTCAAGTGTTGGGGCCAGCCTAATATAGAGGGGCAGCTTATTCCATAATTTGGGTCCACAACAGAACGCTCGGCCCACCCGGTGTTTCAGTCTCGACATGGGGACAGCAAGGAGTGACTGGTCAGTTGATCTGAGAGACCTTTGTGGAGTGTATAGGTGTAGAAGGTCTGACAGGTAAGTAGGAGCCAGGCCATTTAAAACTTTAAGAGCAAACAATAAAATTTTAAAATGAATTCTAAAATGGACAGACAACCAGTGTAAAGAGGCAAGAACAGGGGTAATGTGCTCATGTTTGCGAGTCCCTGTCAGCAGGCGAGCAGCAGCATTCTGGGCCATTTGCAAGCATGATAGTGAGGCCTGATCAATACCAACATAAAGTGCATTACAATAATCAAGGCGAGGGGTCACAAATGCATGTAAAACTCTCTCTAAGTCACAAAAAGAAATAAAAGGTTTGACTTTGAGAGCTGCCTCAGCTGAAAAAAAGCTATTTCTCACCACTGTATTTATCTGTTTGTCCATTTTAAGAGCTGTGTCGATTTTTACTCCAAGGTTGGTGACAATTGGTTTGACACAGGATGTAAGAGGACCCAAGTCAGATGGTGGGTAACCAGGGCCACTCAGCCCAAATATAATGACCTCAGTCTTCTTTTCATTAAAATTTAAAAAATTCAGAGCCAGCCATGCTCTGATATCCTTAAGACATACTAAAATAGGCCTGAGGGGGTTAGGGTCATTGTGTTTCAGGGGTAGATAAATCTGACAGTGGTCTGCATAAAAATGAAATGAGACTTTATGTTTTTTAATAATATGGCCAAGAGGAAGTAAATAAATGCTAAAAAGAAGGGGCCCGAGGATGGATCCTTGAGGTACACCACATGGGAGGTGGGTGGTAGATGAATAAAATTTCCCAAGTGAGACAGAGAAACTTCTGTCAGACAGGTATGACTTTGAACCACTCCAAGGCAGTGACTCTAATTCCAACATGATGTTCTAGGCGAGAAATTAAAATGTTGTGATTTACGGTGTCAAAAGCTGCTGTGAGATCCAAAAGCACAAGTAAGACAGAATTCCCAGAGTCAGCAGTTAGTAAGATATCATTAAAAACCATCAAAAGTGCAGACTCTGTGCTGTGAAGTACTTTAAAACCTGATTGAAATACCTCAAAAATGTTTTGACTCTTTAAAAAAGTCTGCAGCTGTGAAGACACTACTTTTTCCAAAGTTTTAGAAACAAAAGGAAGCTTTGAAATAGGTTTGGAATTACACAACAAAGAGGCATCCAGGCCAGGGCGTTTCAGCAGAGACCATGTCCTGGGTCTGCCACAGGGCCTCTTCCTGTTAGGACATATTGGGAACACGTCATGAGGCACGACCTCAACCAGCTCCTCTCGATGTGGAGTAGGAGAGGAGGTGAAAGATTAAGGCAGTCATAAAACCCCAATCACCCCGTGGTCATCAGGGTTTCCCTCAGGTGTCAGTGAACACAGGGCTATTATAACGTCTGTGTGTGTTTGTCAGTGTGTGTGTGTTTGTGCGTGTGTGTGTGTGTGTGTGTGCGTGTGTGTTGGTGTGTGTGTGTGGACAGCAGGTGGAGGCTGCTGCCGCTCAGACAGATGATGTGATGGATTACACACAGATGAAGATAAAAGCACAACAGATGTTTCCTCCATCGTGTGTGTGTGTGCTGTCGTATCAGACACACTTCACTTTAGCTGCTGCTGTGAAGGAATCCTCGGCTTTATGTGAATGTTCAGAGGACGCAGGAACACAAATAGGTTTGCTGTGTGGTGCGTTCGGGGCCCTCCCTGAACCAGCACAGGTTCAGGTCTACCTCGCTCTACCACTGTCCTCTCTCTCTTTAAAAAGACATAAGCATGTGTGTGTGTGTGTGTGTGTGAGATTAGAGCTAGATAAATGAGGTTTATGGGCAGGACACCATGTTTAACATCTGTACTCAGAGTTTGGTATTTAGTTTTTTTTTGAATCAGACAGACATGATATCTGCTCTCTGATTGGTGGGATCAGGTCAACAGGATTAATATGAGAGCAGCAGCAGAGACACAGACAGACAGATGAAGGTGGGCGGACGCTGTGGGCAGCAGGAATCAGACAAACAGGTACGACATGCACATGCTGTAAAACTAGTTTTTTTTATCATTAAAGGTGGAGTTTGTTTGTGAGCACAGATTAGGATTAAACTGGCTGTTCCGTCCTGTTAAAGGTAGACAAGGATCAACAAAAGTGTTTCAGCTACAGTTTGAGGCAGACATGAGTATTAAAATAATCTATCTCAGTTCTGTAAGCATGTCGTCTGACTATATGCACTACAGCTAATGTGTAGTCTATTATAGATATATACAATTCCAGCATCTGAAGTGATGCTGTAATCCTGAGGCAGCTGCTGGGCATCATCTACACAGCTCTGATCACTGATCGTGTGTTTGCTGATGAAGGAGAAACATGTAGAAGTGAAACTGTAGAGAACCTAGAACGGAGCCCTGTGGGACTCCAGACCACAAACTGAATACAAGAATCATTGCACCACCATCTGTCGGTTTGTGGTAACCTCATCTTTAGTGGTAACCTTATGACAACAACCTGTCATTTACAGAGTAGCAACAGCCTAGAGTAGGAGGCAGAAACTGTCTGCTGGTGTTAAAACAATAGCTGGGATTAGCAGGGAAACAAGTGAAAGTCTAAACTGCTACATTTGAGCTCAGCTGTGTAAGTTGTGTTGCAGCAAAGCAGGGGATCATCCATACAGGTCTAATGTTATTATATTTGTAGCTAGCAAGCTGCCGTACTTATTCTTTGCTACAGATGTGTGACCCATCTGCACTGTGTCAAGAAGGTACGTTTGTTGAAAAAGCTTCTGTATGATAGGATGTTCTTGTGCCAGAGTACAGAAATCAAGTTCCAAAGCAGAAAGCTAAACGAGTCGACACAGTGTCTGGGGCAGACAGCATTAGCAGGAAGAATGGGAAGACTTTGGGATCCTGACAGTCACTGTGGCTACACACAGGTAGCATTTTAAGTCAACTTTAAGTCAAATATCCAAAGCCTGTAACTTGAGCTAAAGCATCTTAACACTTTATAACTTCAGTTGTAACTGATTGGGGATCATTCAGAATGCCAGGAGTAGCATTATTGTTTTTAGCTAAACAAGCTAACTACTGTAGCCCGCTAAAACATAACTTTCTTGCTATGGTGTCCTCCTGAATACGAAATACTTTTAGCTTGCTAAAACTATTTTGTTAATGATTCCGCCTTTAGTGGGTCCACATGTGGCCACATCTGCAGTTTTCTTTGGGTTTTTATTTTTGTTTTTTAACCTTCACTGACACATTATCTTAGATTGAGTCTGGCTGCCTCAATTCAGCTACAGAACCATATTCTGGACATTACAGGTCACATATCAATGATGCTGTGACATCTGGCTGATGTAACATCTGCCAATAATGTTACCAACAGTGGATCTGTATCTGTGAATTAAACCTCCGCTTTAGGTACATCATAACTTCAAAGCTTTTCCAAAACTTGTAAAACCCTATTCTGTAACCTGATGTGTGCCTCCACAGAAATCTAACTACACATCGCTTAGATACAGCCCTGCACAGGTAGAAATGCCACCAAAGGCCACTTGGGTGGGTGTTGTTTCAGCTGGTTGTGCAACTCTCAGGTGTTGTAACCTTGTGTAGGTGTCAACACGAGCGTACAATCAAGTCGGCAGTTTCGTCTTTTGACCAATCATGTTTGAGGAAGCACTGGGCACCTGCAGGTAAACAGTCCGTGTGGAAAACAAAAGAGGGACCTCATTTGGCAAAGTTCAACCTGGAAACCGTCGTTGTTTGTCAGTTTGTTTGTCAGTTTGTTTGTCAGTTTGTTTGCTTGTGCTGCTGGCTGGAACAATAAGTGTGAAAACCCCTGAACAATATTCCACAGCTGATGGGTTCCTGGGTTACGTTGCTGACTTGAGACCTGTTTTATCGTTTCAGTTTCAGCAATGTTTGCGGGTCGGGCGTCAGCCGCAGGAGCCGCTGGACCCTCTGCGGCGGTGGCAGGAAAAGCTGGAAAGTTGTCAGTGGAGGAGCTCTATGGTTTCAGCAAGAAGCCCAAAGTAAACAGAGGGAATTCTGGGAAACTGGAGAAAACCGAAGTGAAGAAAGATGTGAAGGAGAAAGAAGAGTCTGTGCTGGCATCTCAGATCCTGGAGGCCGCCCGGAGGCTGATGGAGAGGCGACGCCTCGAGATCTACCTGAAGGAGTGTGACATCACCATGGAGCAGAGGGACATGCAATACAGGTGAAATAAAAAGACAGGTGCAGTAACACAGAGTGACCACCAGGGGGCACAGTGACACTGACACATAATTTGGGCCACAGTTCAGTTTGAACTGGTTTTACTGGGCCACAGTGATGAGCTGGTTTTAATGTGAACTTCGCTGAACTTGTTAAACTGGAGAGCTGCTGTTACTGGTCAGACTGGTGTGAGGAGTCCTCCTCGGCTCACTCTGATTGGCTCCTGGAACTGCTGAGTCACGTTTCTGTTATTAAAGACTTTCTGCTCCATTTGTTCATCAGCTCATTGTGTGTGTGTGTGTGTGTGTGTCTTCAGAGTGAGGGCTGCATCATCCTTGACTTCAGCTAACGTTACCATATCCAAAACTAAAACAGTGTAAATATGTGAGCAGCTGGCAGCAGCACGCGAGCCGACACCTGATCAATATGTCGATGAACAGACGCACTGTTTGTGCTCCAGACCGAGGTCACGCTACATTACCGAACACAGTTCTGCCTGTGTCTGACAGACTTCTGTAAAATGAGAGCACTGGGTTTAAGTAAAGAGTGATCCTCAGTGAGATAACAGGCGGCAGACGTCAGAGACCTCCATCCATGTAAACCTCATTAAAAAAAAACAAAATCAGCTCGGTGTTTCATCAGATTTCCAGTGGGACTTCTCCACTGGAGAGTTAGTGCCACTGACTAAATTCTACACTCAACACAGATGTTTACATAATGATAAATCAGTAGAGGCCAGAAATCAAATCACTCAGAACTACACTCTTCTTTAATGGAAGCTCTGAATGGGTTACGTTTTTCCATTAATGTATTTTTATTAATGAATGAAAGTCATCAGACCACTTAGCATTAAGTTGATAGAAACTTCTAACAGAAGAAATTGAAGGTCGGCTTCATATGTTCGTTTTTCCAGTGTAAGTTTTTAATTGTATTTTCTATGGATGCACACTGTAAAAAAAAGAAAAAAAGAAAAACCCCTATTATCTAAAAAAATATATAATATGGGAACAGAGATATTTTATTTTCAAAATTATTAAATAAAATTAAAATAATATTTTACAAAAAGAGTGGGAATAATAATAATAATAATAATAATAAGAATAAGAATAATAAGAACAAATCTGACTTCCAACGACTTAAATTGGACAGATTTCTAATAGGACTTCTGAATGAAGAATAAATTAAAATTATTTATCAGCCTTAAAAAATATTAATATGCTAGTTTCAAATAAACACTGAGAAAAAAACACTTGCCTCTTGAAAATAAACACTAACAATAATAATTCCAGTGGGACTTCTGCATAGGACTGATAATGGCAGAAGAAAAGATATTTTGTTACTATTAAAACGGAATAAATTCAGGCAAAAATTACTATTAAAACACAAACAAACAGACAAACAGACGGACAGACGAACAGATAGACAAAATGCAGGCAGAAACATTTCGTTATTAAACGTTAGCATGTATGTGACGGGCGTCGTGTCCCTGCTGAGAGGAGCCTGCAGACAAAGATGAAGGTTTGATGATGATACTTCCTGATCGCTCGGAGGTTCGTGGAGCCACGTTTCTGTGATGAAGTGTTTGTGATGGAGCAGGAAGAGATGGAGGCAGCGCCTAAGTGTGCAGCTACTCTTGTAATCCACATTAGTGACACCAAACCTTTGGCCTCGGGCGTCCTGCCGAGTATGCACTCACATCTAATTCACTACTGCAGCCCATTTATGAGTGCACATGAGTGTCGGATGGAGGAAGAGGAGTGGGGGAGGGTCATCATCATCTCGTCATGCGCAGGAAGCATCCTGAGAAACTAAAACAATGTAAAAAAAAAATCAACTTTCAGTCAGAGATACAAGAAGGGTTCATCCATCTTCTTCTTCTCTCAGTTTGAGTTCAGTCCTCCCAGATTCAGGATCTTTGTCTTGCAGTTCCTCTTGTGGCCACAGGTGGCGCTGTTTTGTTGTCAGTGATAGCACAAACAAGCAGCCATGATGTTTGTAGTCTTTTTACGGACTTGACATTTCATTGAAAATCTGAAACACTTCCTGTTTGTCCTTTTTTTCTCTTTTGTGGTCACTTTTTGTATTTGTGGTAGTTTTCCCCCATTTGAGTATTTTTGTTTATCTCAGGTTGTTTTTTGTTTATGTGTCACCTTTATGTCCCTTTGAGGTCATGTGTAGTTGAGAAAAGTCCCCTCCATATAACTGTTTGTGTCTTTGAGGCATTTTAATCATTTCTTGTTGATGTTTTTAGAATTATTTGGCTTTTTAGTCCCCTTTATAATTTTTTAGTTTTTGTCGTTGTTTTTCCTTTTAAAGGTTGTTTTTGTTGGGGGGGTCATATTTTCATTGTCGTTTTTCTTCATTTCTTGCATCGTTTTCAGCTCCTTTTTCATGTTTTTCTCCTTCTTGTTTCCGTTTTTGTTGTTTTTTTGTCATATTTGTTCCATTATTCTTTGTTTTATCTGTCCTGTGTGTTGTTTTCATGGTTGGTTGTTTGCTTTTTCCTGCTTGCGTCTGTATCTGCTGTTCAGGAATCGGTCTCCAGGGGTTTAATAGCTGCTGTATGAGGAGACATTTTTAATTCTTTTTCTTTGCAGGCCGTGATTGCCTCTTGCAGGCATTAATCTGCATGTTTCTCATTAAATGTGATGCAGATGAAGGAGGCTCAGGTGTGCTGGGGCTGTAGGTGAGATCCTTCAGCTGCTTCCAGCTCGCTAACATTAACAGCATGTTTCCCATGATGCTGTCTGACAATAACAATTATCACAGTGCTCTCTGCACAGTGACAGCCCTCGCTCTCCCTCTCTCTCTTTCTTTGTTGAATGCTCGCTCGCCCAGTGTGCAGCCAACCAGCTCTGAATAATGACAGGCGGGGGAGGGGCTCCCTCTCTCCCCCTCTCCCGCTCAGCGGTACAGTCCAGAGGACGGACAGACGCTCACTTCTTCTTCCTGCGTTCGTCTCTGCGTCGCGTTCCCTCGTCCCTGTTTCTTCTCCTTCCTCCTTTGTTGGGACGCTCTTCATCACCTCCTCCTCTTCCTTGTGCTCCTCCTCGGAGCTCCTGCTGTGGGACGGTGGAGTCCGACAGACGGACACACTGAAGGAAAGTTGTTTGCATCTCTCTGATTGGCTGATTGGCTCAAACGCAGCGGGCGGACTCAAACTTGACATCCCACTCATGAATTCTTTCCATCGTAACCATAGCGACTGGCATCCTTGGCGGCAGCGGCGGTCTCCTCATCATGCTTTGAGACTTTAGAACTCTTTGTATAATTATAAGGTTTGTTACCGCGGCGATCAGGATGCAGGTGTCCATAGCATGTAACATGGGAGGAGGTGGGGGCGGCGGAGGGGCCAGTGAGCACCAGCTGAAGGAGCGGAGAGCGGCGGCGAACACCAGCAGCGCCCCCATCTGCCAGGTAAAGGTCAAGGCCGAGCCTTCGGAGCGGAACACCCTGCTAGGCCACGCCCACATGAAGGAGGCCCTCGGGCGTTATAGCAACATGAAGTACAGGTGAGGCAGTGAGAGTGACACAAAGAGGTGGTCACGTAACCCGACAGGTGCAGAGCGTGACTCAGTTTCATGTTTCATACACGTGTGTGTTCATGTGTGTGTGTGTGTGTGTGTGTTTTTACCTGGGGTCGTTCTGTCAGGACCAACAACAACGAGCTAGTACACCAAACCGATCAGAGATATTGATCTGCCCCCTCCCTGGTATTGATTCTATATTGCTGATTGATGCGTTTGGTAGAGGCGATCAGGTGACACAGATGCAGTCTGAATACTGATTAGTCGGGTTAAATATTAATGGTCTGAAGTCAGATATTGATACGAGTGTGCGACTGTAAGCAGCTCGTCTCTCAGTTATTGATGACTGAGCCTCAAAGCGAGGCTGAGAATTGATCCTGATTGAATATTGATGAATTCATCGTGGACTGTGACGACCTGAACTCAGGTGTTGACATCATTCACCATAAACATACAGCACATGCAGTGAGCTGACACCAACCGAGGCCCAGACTCACGAGTACCTCAGACGTCTGTATGAGTGTCACTGACTTTGAGCTTGTACTCGACCAAGAATAAAGTGGACGTGGACATTTGACTCAAGCACAAGTGACTCGGACTCTGCTAACACTAACCCGGGCCTTAATTTTTCAGACGTGTACATGAACGTATATGACTTGGACTCAATCAAATATAAATATATGTAAGATCAATCACATTTGACTTACCAGAGCCGCACAAGACTGACAAGACTGACTTGGAGCGGAACTCACACGGAGGCACAGAAATAGCGTGGCTCACAAGACTTTATTACAATATAGCACGGTATTGACAAGAAAACAAGAGTGTCGACTATAAACTAAGGGCTTCTTAATATAACGAGTAAACAAGGACTATAAACTGAGAGTTTTCTAGAACTATATGATACAAACGGAAAACTGTGATTAAAACTAACTCAGACACATTTAACATGGGCATGTAAATACATTTGGGAAACTCGGGTGTAAGGTGAGGTGGACGGGCACGGGAACCAGGAAATACAATCAGAAGTCTTGGCGTGAGTTATGCAGGCGGAGGGCCGTCGTGAGGGAGAGGTAGGAGGGTCCGGTTGAGCAGCCAGAATGCAGTGCTTGTAATCCGGAGATGGTGGTCAGAGGGCAGGCAGGTGAGTCGAGAGAATGTCAGCTGCGAGTAACTGGGCCGCCACAAATAAACCAGCGAACAGAGGAAGGTGAATATTGTCCACAATGAGGAGTGGCAGTTGGTTGAAGGCTGTAGAAGGCAAACACAGAGTTATGGCTTTCTATAAAAAAGTTTGCTTAGGGCCATGACTGTGACGATCAGTACTAACTAGGGTTAGCAGGTCACTTGCCGAGGAGAAGTGGTGAGAGCTGGTCTTATCTATCTATCTATCTATCTGACTTTGAAGGAATATTGATGATAGTGTGGCTTGGTTTCATGTCTTGGGCTAACACTACATTTTAAAACCAGTGTCTTGGATCTGGTATGAATCTTGTTGTCTTAAGATGAAACCTGACTTTGACTCAATCATTTAATTTAGACATAAGCCTGAATTATGCTTCTGCGGGAAATCAACGACAAAACTCATGGCATAACTGGAAACTCCTTTTAGCCCCATTCCATAATCTTCCATGTCACCTGACATGAACCTCCCGAGAATGCGGCTAAACGTAGACTCGATGCAGTCTGTAATGAATGAACGATTTGTGAGGTTAGAGCGCTGGGTTAAAAGGGGTTTCCAGTTAGATCGCAAGTTACAGCATAGATTTCCTGCAGAAGTCTAAATCACGCTTTAGTTTTGGACTTGGACTACATGCATAATTTCACTTGACTGTAATTGATTTCAGACTTGACCCAGACTTGAATGTCGATTGTTGGAACTTTTATGCCAACACGAGCAGGTCCTGTACTATGACCTAGTGTAAGACTTGCCAACTCTCACGTGAATGTTGTTTTCTTTCCTCAGACTTAGAGGTAAATGTAGTGGATTTGTACTTATTCCACTTGGATGTGAGCCTTCGTTTGATCTTGAACACAAGTGCTTCGGTCTTGGATGTGAATGAGTATTGTAGACTTGAATTACTCGAGTCAGTTTACGTGTCAGACTTTAATTGAGTCTCTTTCTGTTCGATCACTGAAGCGTGTCGCTGGTTTTCAGACTGAAGGTCATTTCATCAGTGCCGGACTTGAACAGAGGGGAGGAGGAGGTAGAGGTGTTTCTAAAGCGGCCGGCTGATGTTTGAATGTTTGTGTCTGGCTGTGTTTAATGTGTGAAAACTGTAAACGTCAGTAAAAACACAGTTGATTGGTCAGCTGCTGCTGCTGCTGCTGCTGCTGGGGGTATTTTTAGCAGTGCCGTCTGAAGCTGCTGTTTGTGGTGTTTTTTATCCTGACATGAAACATGCACTCACTCCTTCACGTATGTTCTGTACCATCTGCACAGCGTTAATCAGCCTCAGCTCTGTGACCTCTGACCTCACACTCATCCTGATGAATGTACAGCGAGTTTGCTTAAATTAAAGGCACTGCTGTAATCACACCGTGCAATAAGTTGATTGGTCTCGACATAAAGCTTTAAACCATCCTGACTGATGACCACAGCTCCCATCATGCACTGCTGCTGACTCCATCAGTGACTTTAAATCTTCCTGCTGGTGCTCCCTAACTGCAGAGTCAGCAGTCCTCGTTAGCCTCGCTGCAGACCTCAGTCTGGCCCTAGATGACCTCACTGTGCTTTATTGCCCCCCGGCACATTAACAAGGTGATGACCAATGAAATCGTCTCACTGTGGAGGCTGTTGATGCTGCGTGTGGTTTATATTTGCAGTAAAATGACTCAAATTTTCACTGTATCAGCCTGGCAAGAACAACAAATCAATTAGACACTAACAAGATCAAACCATCGATAAAGCTACGATGCTGAGAGTCTCCACACAAACCTAATGTTGGTATTTAATGGTGTAGTGGTTAACACATTCACTCAGCCAGTGAAAGATCTCGAAAGACACAAATCCCCTTTGGGGTTGGGTCCAGAAGGGCATCGGCATAAAACTGCCTAATCAAACATGCGGAGCTACCTGCTGTTCCCAAATGTTCCCAGCTGTATCCAGTTGAAACTAGCCTCTTTCTCTGTCCAGGACAATGATGCAGTCCATTTAACCCTTTATCACCCAATGATCATACAGACTGGGTGGACTTAGATACATCGGAACTCGACAGTTTGAACTTGGAAGTGACGTCAACCCCGAGTTAGTGTGTGTATCACTAGCAATACATCATAATACTTATTTGTTTTGCACTTAAAAAAACATCAGCTTATTTAGTGAGTCACAGATATGTAACGGTAGAAGTACACCTTAAAGTTTTGGTACTGTTTACCTTCAGTGCCGCCATCTTGGATTGTTCATTTGGAGCTGTTCAGACTTTCTTAGTTGGAAATGCAAGTTGATGGGACTTTCCAGACTCCATTTCCGACTGGGAGCTCAACTTATTCTAGCCCAAAATGGTTATGAGGAGTTATGGTAAAGTGAAGCGCACACAGTAAACTGTAGGCAGAGCTGATTTTTCTGCCTGTACTCAGACGGCAGTATCTTCAGAAGGCTTCATGCTCTACATCAAATTCCCCGTAAAGCTCGTCTTCTCTTCTTTCTAAAACCATTTAAATCTCTCTGGCACAAACGCCAGCAGGCCCATGAGGTCCCTGCTGTGGTGATCCTCAGAGACTCACCCCCTGGTTATCCCAGCTCCGTTGTCTTACCGGTGATGATAGAAGTCTTTGTTCCTGCTAAGGTGGATTTCTGGTTCAAGTGTCTCTGTGCTGAGCTCATTGAGGCTGCAGAGCAGAACAAGGACCACTGCCACAAACTGAAGACCAAGAAAGTGGAATTTGAGTCCATGGGATGTGAAACTCAATGAAGAACAACAGCAGCAGCAATAAGAACAAATCGATTATCAAACCAATAAAAATAAGCACTAAACTTGATCGAACCAT
The DNA here is from genome assembly GCA_015106755.1 of Etia nguti. Classification (NCBI taxonomy): domain Eukaryota; kingdom Metazoa; phylum Chordata; class Actinopteri; order Cichliformes; family Cichlidae; genus Etia; species Etia nguti. The sequence goes on along the minus strand of VUQG01006937.1, from coordinate 13,234 downwards.
CAATCAAACTGGAACCTTGAACACTGATCAGTGCAGTGAAGTAAAAAAGAAAGTAAACCTTTTTAAGTTCTAAAGGTTTACGTATCAGGACATAATAAAAACACTGACTTAAATACAGCCTCGGATGAACACATGACACATTACACAGTGTCATCATTTATTTAGCAAAAACTGAATCACGACTGTGTAATATGAATCTGGAGACACAAACTACAATAATGTAGATGTGTGTGGAAAACAGATCCATGTAGTTCAAAAACAAATCTATAAAACAGCATTTACAGTCTGTGAACGATTTTCTAATTGTGCCTTTAAATGATGCATAAATAAATGAATGTATTTGTTAATGTAACAGGAGGGTTAGTCTGACTTCCTGCTGGTGTAACGATCCATCACTGGACCTGCTGATTTGGTTGTTTTGCAGGAATCTTGGGAAATCTGGGCTGAGAGTGTCCTGCTTAGGACTGGGTGAGAGCTGCAGCAGACACACACTGTAAGCACATTTCCATATATCCAGCACACACAGTCAGTGTTGCTTTTTTCTGTCTTCACAGGAACATGGGTGACATTTGGCTCTCAGATCTCTGATGAGGTACGAAGTGTTGGTGTGTTTGTTTACCTACACAAATGTGGACCTGGCTACTGCCACTCACCAACGGAGGACCTGCAAACCAGCAGGGGCCATTTAAAATCAAGCTACAGGGATGTCTAGGGAATTTATATGAAGTCAGTTAATACATTTAAAGTGGCTCTTCTAGGTTTTACCCTTTTTTTCTGTCATTTAAAGCTCAGCTGTACTCTTCATATATCTATTATGAAACCTAGTCAGAGGTGTATTATATGCAACAATTAATTTATTCAAAGGTGAAGCGTCTGTGATTATTTTGGGAATATTTGAGTCACGTCAGCATATTTAAATGTTAAAAATAATATAGTTAAAGCAGCCGCACTTTTATAAGAACATCTTCAAGAACTGCTTCACATCGTTTCATGTCCATTTTTGGCTCCACTGAAGGCGACTGAGGCTCTGGAGACGGGAAATCAAAGTTCCTGCTTGGAAAGTTTTAAAGGAAAAATCAAAAAGCTGTTTGTCAGGTTTCATTTTAGTTTGAAATTACATTAAAAAATAGATTTCAGTTTTATTTCCAAAGAAACGAGGTCCTCACTTGGTCAATGCAGACAGACAGTCCACTGTTAGTAATGTAGGAATGCGTGTGTGTGTGTGTGTGTGTGAGGTAAATGCATGAACACATATTACATAACCACTTCTGGAGATCTGTGCTTGCATTAATGCGTGCGTGTGTGTGTGTGTGTAGATGGCAGAGAGTGTGATGACGGTGGCGTACGACAGCGGAGTGAATTTGTTCGACACAGCGGAGGTTTACGCCTCGGGGAGGTACAGTACCGACTGTCTGTCTGCTCGTCTGATCTCAGCTGGTTCCTGTCCACCTCAGTGCACCGCAGCCTCAATTAGTCCATAAGAAAGGATGTATAGACTGCTGCAGGGCGGCAGGCATGGACACAGATGAGGTCACCGGGGGGCGCTGCAGAGTGCACGTTAAAAAACAAAAAAACCCCACTCTGTCTCTGCTATCAGAGACATGAAACATACATGTACACTCTGAACAGCATCTCCATCTCTGATTCTATTTATAATAAATCCTCCAAGTTCTTCTCTCATAAGATTTTCTTTGATGGAGTGATTCAGCTTATACACAAAAGATGGATTATCTTAAAGAATTTTTAAGGTTAAATGTCTTACATTTATAAAATTGTCTGAAATCTGGATCTAAATCTTTGATTGTGTGAGTTTGTGTTCGTGTTTCAGGGCGGAGACGACTCTGGGAAACATCCTGAAGAAGAAAGGATGGAGGTAAACCAGCTGGTCACTGTTAGCCTGTGAGATCCAGCCAGAGCTTAAAACAGGATGTAAACAGGAAATATGACCAGTTACTGAAATCATTTCAGTTACTTTTACATCAATAATGATTGTTGGTGAATTAATATTTTACCTAAAGAACTAAATCTGTGTTTATGTAGAGTATCAAACTGCTGGTTCAATCATTTATTTTCTGTTTAGTCCTCTTTTTAAAATGTTTTAATGTCTCTTAAATATTTGACATATTTTATTGTGTATTCACTTCATCATTTTTCTGGGATATAAATCTGTATTTAAATTTATTACAATTTTTTTTTTTTAGATTTTTTAGGTTTATTTTTTTTATTTTTTTGGAAATAATTTGTAATGAATGGAAATTATGTTATTTTGCATTCTATCTCATTATTTAAACATTTTTTTTCTTTCTTCATTATTTTTAAAAATATGATTAACATAATTAAAAAAAAAGAATTATTAAAAATGTTAATTAAATAATATTTACTTTGATTTGTAATTTTATCAACATATTCTCTGGATTTTTTTTCTTTCCTGTGCTTTATTACATTTTTAAAAATAATATTATTGATTTAAAAAAAGATTTTAAGTCTATACTAATTTCAGGGATCTTTTGATCCATTTTTTTGCTATGCTTAATTTTAATCTTTATTGTATTTAAAATTTTGAATTTATATTGAGTTTTTAAAAATGATTTTTCTAACACTAAAGTATCTTTAACAACAAAAATGAGAGAAATGAGACGACTGACTATATTATGATGTCATATTGTTTATAAACCTGTTTTTAAAGTATACTGAGAGCAGTTTAGGGCTGGAACATAAATAAGTGAAAAACAGTAGAAGACATAAATATAATGTTTTATAACATTGGTTTAATTATTTAAACATTGTGTCTGACACAGTGAAGCACAGAGCAGCAGCTAAAGTAATGTTATTACATGTCAGCATAAAAAACAGCATCCAATTAATGTAAACACAAAAGTTCAGCATGACTCACATTAATACACACACACACTCACTGATCAGATGCCTGTGTCATCAGTGTGTGTGTTGGACCAAACTCCCAGAATAATAACGTGTGTTTTGTCTTGAAGACGTGTTGATGTGTGACTCAGCAGATTTTCCCTCCATCCATCTCCTCCACCTCATTTTAATCTCCATCGTTTCCTCCCCTCCCTCCAACCGCACTCCATCTCTCACACTGACTGATGGCGGTGCAACGGCGATACCACTGGAATAACTCGTGTGTGTGTGTGTGTGTGTGTCTCCACCAGGAGGTCCAGTTATGTGGTGACCACTAAGATCTACTGGGGCGGACAGTGAGTGATGCTTTCATATTACTATAATCATGAGTGCCTGTACTGTTCTCAGATCACCTCTGACTGCAGATAGAGAGCACATCAGACTGAAACTGTGTGAATGTGTGTGTCAGACAGGTGTTTCTACACCACAGATCAGAGCCACGCCCATCAGTGAAATATAATTATTCCCTAGAATAAAGACTCGATCAGAAACACTGAAAACAGCTGAAACTACAACGAGACAGGAAACAAAGATTTAGCTCACTGTTCATGACCACTGACCACATACTGTATATGGAAGATGGACTTCATGCTATATGATTGGTTTAGGTCAAGGCGGGGGCGGGATTATATCAAGAATCAGGTCTGAACTCTTTTCTCTAGTGGTGGAGGACAGACTGATGGATGAGGTCAGGCAGGAGTCTCTGTGGGCGACACTGACACCTGTGGTGAGAGTAGGGAGAGGTGGAGGAGAGCCTGGAGAGGTGGAGGTATTCACACAAGGAATACATGTGTGTGAATGAAAGGGAGACAGGTGGAGGGTGAACATGCAGGAACAGGGGGAGTGAAGGCAGGGGAGTCTATCAGGGGTCAGTGCACAAGAGAGGTGAAGAATAGAGACAGGACAGGGTGGAGCAGGTGGAGAAAAGTGGCGGAGCTCGTCTCCATCCACTGGTGTGTGACAGAAGGAAGCAGCAAGAGTGAAAGAATTAATGGTTTTAAGATGGAGGTGAGACCTGCTGCGGCCGAGAGGAGCTTCATGGAGGACATGCAGACGGTCGGTATAACAGAGGACGCTGGGGTTGGAGGAGGTGGAGACAGACGGTCTGCTGTGGTGCCCCCTAAAGGAGCAGCTAAAGAGAGAAGAAGAGATTAGTTACAGTAACAGTGTCCTCCGCTGTGGATAGAAACTGTGATTACAGAACGCTCAGTGTGCTGTTAAAGTCCCGTGACTGTGGCGTGTTTAATGTTTCAGGAAACTGGTTCTTCTGTGAGGTCATCACTGTGACATCACTGTTTGTTTGTTTGTTTACAGGGCAGAGACGGAGCGAGGGTTGTCACGAAAACACATCATTGAAGGTAAATCACCTTCAAACACATTGTAAATATCCTCCACACCGTTTGCACACTTCTCCTACATTAACCTGAATCCTCTGCAAACACGTTCATACTCAGCTCTGAATGGTGCGGAGGAGCGTCTGTCACACAAACACAGCGCTGCTGAAAAACAGCAGGAGCACTGACACTCGAGTAAATGTACTCGAGTACATTAACTTGGATACTCTGCAGCTCAGAGTCTCATATGAGGAGGCTGAGCGAGGACGAGTGGTGAAAAGTCAGAGACTAATTACTGTCAGCGGTCAGTCAGTGTCCTCTGTCAGCTGCTGGAGGTCGTCGGGGCTTTAAGAGGCTCAGTCACACTGAGAAAGGATTAGGAGTTACACACATTCACACACACTCGGTAACACACACACGCACACAGAGCAGCATCAATCATCCGTCCCGCTGAAAGCTGCTAACAGCTCAGTTCACTTAAATCACTCTCTGAAATGCTAAATGCTAAATTTACCCCTGAGAGCGTGGCAGGAAGTCGCCGTGATGCTGACAAACTCTCATCTGTGATGAACGTCTCTGCAGCAGCTGCTCACGGACACTCACGGCCTGATGCCTCCTCGTGGAAACCTCCAGTTATTTATTCATCTGCTGAAGCAGCAGGACAGGGAACGCACTGTTTACGCTCGTGTCGCTGATTTAAAGCCTGATCCAGGCGTCAGGCTAAACTTGCAGCAGCTCTGTTTTTATGATTCGTCCTGTAAAAACAGGAAGTCCTAATGTTCTCTGAAGGTTTTCTGAAGGACACAAACATCCTCAACCTTCACACAACATTTGGTACATTTGTGGGCGGAGCTACAGTGGCTGCAGAAAGGAGGTGGAGCTTTCTCCAGGGGCCCCTCTGTTAAAATGTTACACCTGTAAAACAGCTGGTATACACGAGCCTTTGGTGAAACAAGTATTCAGAGGCTTCATGTTTTCATGGTTTAAACATTCACCTCACAATCAGAGGATTGCAGGTTTGATCCCAGGAGGACACAAATCAGGAGTGAGTCACACATGCTGAGCGACTGTCTGTGGTGACGCTCCATCAGTAAGGGAGCAGCTGAACACAGCAGCTGCATCGTAATCGTTTCTGTATGAGCACAAAGTGCAGCTCGTCTGTTTTCTGCAGGACTTTGAGGATTTTTGAGTCCACAAAAGTGTTACGATAATGAGAACGCTGCTTAGCTGGCATGCTGGTGATGATGTAACACCACAGCTGATTGATACATCTGCTTTCTGCAGCACTTTGAGGTTTTCTTTGATGGCACAGACCTCCTGATTGGTTAGACGTCACAGGGTCAGACCCCATAGACAAAATGCTGGACCTTCAAAGAGTCCGGTCCTTCAGGTTGGACTACACTGGCTGTGTTGGAATCACTTCTCACAGATGTGCCAGCAGCAGAATCTGCCTGTGCTGATCTTTAAAGTCTGGGTAAAGTAGCTCTAATCCAGGACGTTGAGCCTTCGCTGCACTGCTGCTGAGCGTCACTCAAACCCTCCGAGTCCTCCGAGTGTCCTTCATGAGGTCGTCTGAGATAATTCCTGCCGTCAGCTCACACCAAAAACAGCCATCACGCCACAAAACAGCAGCAGGAACAACAGAAAGAGCAGACGCAGGTTTCCCAGGGAGCTGTGAGAGATGCACGCACTCACAGCGTCTCTGCTGACAGTGCAGGTGGAGGAGGCGCCCACCATGTTTCCCACGCACCTCCAGCTTTTACACCAGCAGAGCATCTGATCACTTTCATGTGCAGCGCTGATCAGAAACAAGAGATTCAGCGTCTGCAGGAGGGAAAATGATTCAGTGTGAGCTGTACGGGGGCCCGCAAGGGCCAAACTCACAGATGCTGCAGGGCTGAGTGACAGCTGCACTTTGTGTCCTTCAGGCTGGAAATAAAACTGCTTTTATTATTTGATTGAATTATGTCGGCATGCTGAGAACGACCATCTGTGTGTGTGTGTGTGTGTGTGTGTGTGTTGCAGGTCTGCGTGGCTCGCTCTCCCGGTTACAGCTGGACTATGTGGACATCGTTTTCGCCAACAGGACAGACGTGAACGCACCGATGGAGGGTCAGCGTGCACAAGCACACGTGCACAAACACACGTGCACAAACACGTGCGCAAAGTAGCTTCACATGGATACAAAATAAAACTGTTTAAAGTTTTAGTAAATCTGAAGTTAGAAAGTCAGAAACATGGGAGCAAGAAACAAGACTGAAGCTGCAGTTCATCAAGTTTAGTTAATGAAACTTTAAAAAAGAGAAACAGTGAAACCTGTGCGCTCTTAAAGCTCTGGGTCCTTGGCTGCTTGCTTCAGGCCTGAAATAAAACTGGAGGACACTGTGAAGCGTCTCGTAGGGCTGTGATGTCCTCACAGAAATGAGTTTCACTGCAGCAGACAAATGTAAAAAGTTTAAAATGGAACTTTATCTACTGTCTCAGTGCGTTCTATCTAAACAGGATGAACATGAAAACATTATTATTATTATTGCTTTTCTGGATGGGCGTCAGAGCGCCCCCTGTGGAGCAGGAGGCGCACAGAGCTCTGTGGTCCTGTGGCGGTGCAGAGATCCTCAGTCTGTGTGAAGCTGTGACTCACTGGTTTCTGTTTGTTGCAGAGATCGTTCGAGCCATGACCTTCGTCATCGAGCAGGGCATGGCCATGTACTGGGGGACGTCCCGCTGGAACGTGGTGGAGATCATGGTAACACAACTCACAGCTGTGAGACCTGCATGAGCTCCACAGCTTTACTTTGAGCTGGTTTCATTACATGTGGAAAATGTGGATTCATGTTTGTTTGTTGTTCAATTTTAAATTTGATTATTTTTTTCATTCATAAACAGAATAAAAAAAATCTAATTAATTGATAAAAATTCATTAATGAAACAGCCGAGTGTGTCTCACCTGTGTGTCCACCAGGAGGCGTACTCCATCGCGCGGCAGTTTAACCTGATCCCTCCGGTGTGCGAGCAGGCCGAGTATCACTACTTCCAGAGAGACAAAGTGGAGCTGCACCTGCCCGAACTCTACCACAAGATCGGTACACACACACACACACACACACACACACACACACACACACACACACACACACACACACACACACACACACAACAGAGACC
>VUQG01006936.1:26464-52388 GCA_015106755.1 Etia nguti | reverse complement strand
GAGGGGTCCACAGGGTCTGACAGGCACCCCAGGAAAGGATGTAGGTGTTTTTGTATTTGTTGGTTTTACTTCTTTTTGCATTCAAATTAGAGCGTTAGAATCAGCGAAAGTACCTTTCAGACTTGAAATTTAGAGGTTAGCTTTCAATCTACATTTTCAATAGCACAAACATGAGTGCACCCTCACAAACATACTAATACACTCACGCACATCCACTTATGCAGCCACTTTTATCAAGCTGGAGCGGATATTCAGTAAACTCATACGGTATTACTATTTAAGCTCAGGCACCCATTGATATTTATCCCCCCCCCTCTCTCTCTCCCATTGCGTTAAGTCGGCCTGTTAATGCCTGTTAGATTAGGCTAGAGCAACAAAGCTTGCACAATCAATGCTGCCTCATTGACTGCGCTGTTCGTCTCTCGCACAGGCGGGCGTCTATTCAGGAAGACTTAAACCTTTTAATCTTCCCTGTTCAGTGCAGTGATCCTGTAGACGCATGAAAAGTTTTGAGGAACAAATTCCGACATGTGTGTGCTCTGAGATTTTCCCCTGGTTTCAGCGTCAGACGCGCACTCACGCTCACGTTCACCAGGCTAAGTGCTTGTTGTGGCCAGATGGATTTGGTGGAGGATAGATTTTCTTAAGTCTCCCATCCATCTGACATTGTGAATATGAATGTGCTGTTGATGTGACTTGAATCAGGCAAGGAGAAAATATTACGTATGCACCACTGAAGATGATACATCTTACAGTCTCTACATTTCTCCCGTTTTTTTTTATTTCTCAGACAAGGAACATCAGACAAATGGGGAAAAACAAGTGTCTTTAACAATTTATGAAGACATTTTGCAGATAGATTTCAGCACAGTTTGTTTGATTATTCTGAGTTGGCAGTGATGATGGCAATTCTCTTTTTGTCTGTCACCTTTTCCCAGGGTCGAGCGGGGTCGGTCTGTGTAGTTGGCCCCAAGGGACAGAAGGTCTGTCTGCATTACGACTACAATTAACCTGTCACATTCTTGCAGTCCAGTTTGCATTTAATAGATATGTTTTGAAATTGTTTCGCAGGGTGTCCCTGGTATGGTGGGACCGGAAGGATTGGCAGGAGAGCCAGGAAGGCCGGGACTTCCAGGCCCGCCAGGGGTGGGAAAACCAGGTCCTCCGGTGAGTACGCTTTTTTAATTAAAGAACTGGTCACAGAAAGCAGAAGAATGATATACACAATTATTGGACAATGTCCTTGCACTGATTATCTTAATGTCCTTATCCTCATTTTAGAAATGGCTTCTATTTGACCAAAGTGTGTTTTTTTTTAGCCATTGCTCTCAGAAATACATGGCAGGATGTGGCAGAATGCTTTCTTTTGATCAGATTGCTCCTGATTAAAGTCTAAAAGCATCTTAGGAACGGCATTTTAAAAGATTCATTTCCTTTTTTCCCTTCCCAGGGCCCTCCTGGTGAACCCAGCGGTGCAAAAGGAGAAAAGGTAAGCTTACATTTTGGCAAATAACTTATTATTGTTATAATAATGCTCTTAGGGATATTATAATAAAGATGTCCCTTTTGCTTGTGTCTTTGTGTCTCGGAAGGTACCACTGCAGCTACTATTACCATTAGCATTAGCATTCACTAACTTATAAATTAATACATTTAAAAGATACTTGCATGTATTTGTTAAGAAGATACTTGTTAAGAAGGGGGGAAATTGGTAGTAAGGAATTAGAAAAGTTGAAAGTAACTTAAAGTAGTTGATATCATATCTTGACATATCTACCTAATTAATAAATGAACACTTGAAACTATTAGCTAAAAGTTAAACTATTAGCCAAAGTTAATATACAGATAGTTGAAATGGCTACTTTTTAAGCAAGCGATATAAAAGTTTGCTTAAATTAATGGACAAACAACTGAAATGGTTACTACATGTAATTAATAAATAGTTAAAACCATGATACCTGGCTAAGTATCATGGCTTTGAATAGGCTAGTTAGCAAAATGCATTGTTTTTTTGCAATGTAATAATGTAAATGTAATGGTTTTGAGACTACTCAAGGTCCTGTCCCAGTGCTTTATGCAAATCCTGCTTGCAAGTTGTTAGTTGATGGGTTGCACATCCAGGACCAGAAAATGTCCTGGATGTGCAGGACCTTTTTTTTTAATTACTAAAAAAAAAAAAAGAAGCTTTCTGTAAAACAGCTGTTGTATTTACAGGGGGATAAAGGAACTTCAGGAGAAGATGGATTGCCTGGAGAACCAGTGAGAGACTTTTAAACACTGATTAGTATTCTGTAATGTATGGATGGGCTTCCAATGGACATGATTCGAACTTTGAGCCGATACGTCAGTGTTTGACTGAGATTGTGCTGTTTTCAAAGGGTCCAAGAGGACCACCTGGATATAAAGGAGAGAAGGTATATCTTGTAAACACTATCTTTAATCTCTTCATGCGTTTTGTCTGAGTCCTCTCTCATCGACACATTGTACGTCTGACTTGCGTTAAATCTTCAGGGTGACCCATGCGAAGTGTGTCCAGTGCTGCCTGCAGACATAGGCAACACAGTGGCTTTGCAAGGGAAACCTGGCCCTAAAGGAGAGCCCGGATTACCAGGGATAGGAGAGAGAGGACCGTCTGTAAGTAAAGCGTTTGACCGGAATGTCATCTGCACCTGACCGGAATGTTAAGTTTACCATTTTTTTTTACAATCTTGCTACATTTCTTTATTATGGAGTTGTAGACATGGTCAGAGTTGTAGCTGACAATTGAACCTTGAGCACACTTTTTTTTTTTTGATAACACGTATATTTTATTTTTCTTATCATTCAGAGGGAAAGTGTGGCATTTATGTCTACCTTGGGGTTTTATTTGCCCTTGTAATTCTCACAGTGTTGCAGCAGCTCAAGGGCAGAAGGCGTGATATGCTGTCAAAAGTTTATCCTCCAAGGCAAAGGGCTTTTTCTTAATGTAATCTTAACTCGTCTCTCTGTTTCTCTAGTGAGTCGGGACTCAACACCCTGTGCATTGTGTTTCTCTTTCTGCTCATTCTGCATCTTCCCACTTACCCCAGCAGGTGAAATAGAGAATGATTTGTGGTGGGAAAAAAAGAATATAAATCTCGAGCCTTATGAGATTCACTGTGCAACGATTTCCAATAGTGCCAGTATCCATCTGTCATAGCTGGTTAGGGCAGAAGGAGAACGAGGTAGAGCAGCGGAGAGGGAGAGGGGAGATATGACCTTACTCTCACAAAGTTGAACTAACATCCTTGCTTCTGGATAATTCCTGTTCTTCTCGCCCCTTCCCTTTTCTCTGTATTTAACAGGGTCTTCGCGGTGCAGATGGCAAGGAAGGACGGAAGGTATTGAGCCCCCCCCCTCGTCCATTTACAGCTTATGGTTCATTCATATTCTGTGGAAGTGTGGCCTATTCATCTGCATTCCTACACATTCAGATATGCTAACATCAGCACTGTAGAAGACTCCCTCCTAAAGCAGATGCAAGCAAACCAGCAGTACTGAATTCTGCAAAGCACAAAAGAGACAAAAGTCAGCGCGCACACACTTTCAACACTCCTTGACATGGCTATCTAAGTGGTTCGATTCCCAGTGCATGTATGTGCAGGACTCCCAAGCTGCTCAAGTCTGCACATCCACACACACGCACACCTATTCAAAAACACACATGACTGACATACTCCCATATCTGCCATATTGTAATGGCCAGAATGCTTCCAACGCCATGCTGAGACATGACACGTCAAAGCAAGTGTGCTTGTCAGGATGTGCTCTGTCTAATTTGCCTTCTTGACTGTTGTCTTTTTGTATGTTTTGGCAGGGCGAATTAGGATCTGATGGTACCAAAGGGGAAAAGGTCAGCTCTGTGTCTTTTTTATGTTTGGGGCTAAACAATTTCTTGTTTTCACAAGTCTTGTAGCACCAGAATGTTTCTAATCTTATTAATGTGGTTTATTTTTTCCATGACTGGCACCTTGTTTGCCCGGGTCAAAGAACCAAATGAGTCTGTTCTGATTATTCATTCAAGACAGTCTGTGACCCACTCTGAACCTCCTTGCTCCGTCTGTGTGCTTTAGGGGGAGCCGTGTTCTGCGTGCCCCACTCTCGGAGAGTTTTCTAACTCTGTCCCCGGTGTCATGACCCAAACCCAACAGCAAAAAGGCGAGAAGGGAGAAGCTGGAATTGGGCAGAAAGGAGAAAAGGTAAGCCTATTTTAGTAAGGATTAATGTGATTCTGGTGATCAATAAGAAGCAAATTGCACACAAATGAAGTGAAAAACAACAACGAAAGATCTCCCGTGTTGGAAGACTTTGGAGCTACTAAGGGGAAGCACTGATATTTAAACTGAGTGGATAACTGGATTGTTTGACTATACTCCTATTGCTGATTTTGTCACTATATTTGCTCGCATGTGTGAGCATTGATAAGTACCTTAATTAAAATGATATATTGTCCTCTTTTTCTGCATCACAGGGGGAGCCAGGAGATTTAGGGCCCGCTGGTCTTAGAGGAGAGCAGGTAAGTCGCACAAAAAGAAACACGAACAGAGTAGGTGACCTCAATAGCAGACAAGGCTTACATAAGGGGAACTCACTCAGTAGGTTTCTGAGTGAAGCTCTTAATAGACTTCATGAGGAAGATAATCACAGCAGTGCACTAATTTTAGTGCCCCAGACTGTTTGCCATTGGGATTTTCCTCAGTGGGAAACTTATTAGTGAAGAGCTTAGGTAGTCAAAAGCCAATTTTTAATTTATTTTTTTTGACATGGCTGCCTGTAGCGTCTGTACTATCAAATGTGAATTACCAATTGAAAAGAACCATCTATTTTTATTAATTCTTAAAATTTAGATTGTTTTTTTTTTCTTCCACTCTACTGCAGGGTAATACAGGCAGCAGAGGAGCTGATGGAAAACCTGTAAGTTCAGATTCAGTTCTTTTGAAACGTCATTTTTTGGATGACATCCCGATTTACTGAAATCATAAAATGTGCCCACATGACAGGGAAAACCTGGATCAAGGGGACCAAGTGGCAAGGATGGACAGAAAGGTGAAAAGGTAGGAAAATATATCAAAACCTGACATATTTTGCCAACAATATTTCAGGTTTTGCATCCCTTTTGATGGGCGGGATTTAAAAACCAGGCTTACCTTTTTATTGAATATAATCCAAAATGAGTGACTGAGCCCATTAACCCATCAGGAAAGTATTTACAGAGGTTAATACAGAAAGTCTTTTTCCCCATAGACTTTTATAAGACCAGACATCTTTTTGCAACCACAGCTATGGCCATTCGGTGGCCTTCTGATAGAAAGCACGTTTAAGGCACTTCTGCATTGGCTTAATCCCTCCACCCCAGAAGCTACATTAATGTTTTCTGCTGTCTATGTGTACCACTTTGGTGCTTTTCCTAGCTCGCTAAAGCAACACCTTGGTACTCTTTTTAGTTTGTTGAATTAACGCATTCGCACCCTTTCTATTTCACCACGTTAACACATTTGTACTTTCTCAAGCTCACCAAAGTAACACCCTGGTACTCTTTTTGGCTCACTAACAGAACATTAGCACACTTTCCATCTTGCTAAATTAAAACCTTAGTACCCCTGCTAGCATGCTAAAATAGCACATGAAATTGACATGAAAGCTCTAACTGTAGTGGTGAAAATAACTGCCAAGAATATGAAAATATATACTAAATATAAATATGTACTTCCCACAACATAATGAGCGTGAACTGTGTCCTAACCTGTGAATGTTTAGCATGAGTTAAATGTAATACATCACAGCTGCAGAAGTTAGTGATTTAGATTAAAAGTAGGATTAGCATATAAACTCCCAGTGTTTCCTGGCACAAGTTAAGAGTATGGAATCTTCATTCTCTATGTTCAGCATCCAAGTTTGTTAATGTCAGCATGCATGCTATTAAAAGAAGAAAGACACTATATTCCATGTCTCCTGCTTAGGTAGAAAACCTTTTAAGTCTACCTACCAAGCTTTATATCTCATAAAAAATATCTCATGTTGGACTTTAACAAGTAGTAATGTTTCAGCTAGAGGTTCATGAAAAGAAACTCTTCACCCCAAACTCCTCTCCGTTTCTTACTACTGAGTGTTTATATAACCATGTATAATTTTACAATAATACTGTTTTATATGTTATGTTATTCCAAGGTTTTTTAATTTTATATTTATGCTTTCTAAGGGAGAACAAGGGCAGCCTGGTGTTAGTTCTCCGGGCGAAAAGGGTGAAAAGGTAAGTGCAGATATATTTGTTGGTTTTGTATCCTTTAATATTGTTATTATGCAAACTAATCTCGTTGACTCCCTCGCTTTCCCTAGGGCGAGTGCGGTGTGTGCGACCAATCTGAGGTTGGACGGATACCTGCTAACATCAAAATGCCAGTGGGAGCTAAAGGCAGTCAAGGTGAACCAGGCCCTCAGGGGCCACCAGGACCTCCAGGTCTTGGGGCTGAAGGCAAACAGGTGCGTTTGCACTACCAGAAAAACATATCCATCACACTGAATTGAGGCATCTTTTTGGAATCCCAAAAAAAATTTGCCTTAGATTATTCCAATATGTTCATGTATTGTTGTCTTCTTTTCAGACGTTTCAGGAAAAAATTACAGAAACTGCACAGCGTATTTTACTGCATTGCTGCTAAAATAACTGCATCTTCAAGAAACATGTAGTGGGAAGTGCTAATGACAGGGCAGCACCTTTTAAGACCTTCTTGGCCTCGCTTGTAGAGAGCACTACAGTATGAAGAGGGAATAAAATATTTAGATTCAATTTTATTTATACAGTGCCAAATCACAACAGCAGTTGCCTCAGGGCGCTTTATATTTTTAAGGTAAAACCCCTACAGAGAAAACCCCAACAATCAGATGACCCCCCTATAAGCAAGAACTTGGTGACAGTGGGACAGAAAAACTCCCTTTTAACAGGAAGAAGCCTCTATAAATCCTTAAAAACAAACAATGGAATTTGGCTAAATTAGCATGTAACAGTGACAGAGCTTGCAACCAAACCCAAGAACAAACAAAAATGGAAACAGCACTGCACACACCATTACTTCCATAACTGATCTTCATCAGAATTAGTAACTCAAATCGCATTATGCAAATTCCACAAACCCAAAGCAGCTTCTTTCTGATCCTTGCAGAGTAAAAAGGATTAAGCACTATCTTGATGAGTGAGACTTTTGAGATACTGAAAGATTGTGCCTCAAGGGTGCGTCAACCCATAATACTCATTGTACAAATCGGCTATACAGCAAATCTCCTCTTACCACAGAAGTGCTACTAAGTATAATAAATGTCTTTTGGCTTGTGTCATCCTTCCCAATTACATGCTGTTTGCTTCTGTGGTTAGCTCTGTGTCAACAGTTTTTATTTTATCTGAATGGATAGAGGCTTCCATAGTATTTGCAGATGACTGCACATGTGTTTTGAAAGTGCGTGCGCGTGTTTGTGTTTCTACCTGTGTACATGCATTTTTGTACATTTGTACATCCTCTTTTGTTTGCCCTTACAGGGCCCATCGGGTCTGCCTGGTGCCAAAGGAGAAAAGGTAAATTACTCAGTAATGTCTCCTGTGGTTTGACCTAGTAAGTAAAGAAATTAAACCCAACATATGAAATCTACAACCATTCTGTGACACTTACTCAGTGCCCACATAACCAACACGGTATGCCTTAAACAAGCTGACAAAATGAGACTATTTGGAGTTTTTGGTGGCCTTTAGAGGCAGCCAGGCATTCTCACATCAGCACAGGCCAAGGATGTCTGGAGGAATCCCACGCTGCGTATTAAATATTGTGCTTATTTTAGATCACAGAATCCGTGTGGTGGAACATTCGCATCACTTTACCTATAAAACCGAGAAATAAATCTCCCAATAGCAGAGCCAAGCTGCCTTAAATTACCTTGAAAGTCATCCACAGGAATCACTCTGCTTCAACTTCAAAGTGGAGGAAGATAGTTACCGGAATACTGAGATTGATTTTTTTTTTCACATAAACACAGATCAGACAAAAATACTGGCCCGGCTGATGTTGGGGAGGGAATTCTTAGCTACCCTGTGGAGCTGTCTTGTAAATACTCAAAGGTTTCCAATTAGTGTAAAACTGCATTGTGGGTATTGGTGGCATCTACCATACATGTACATTTTCTTTCTCATGAGATTGCAAAGCCTTTTTAATTAATATTATGGATTATTCACATCTGTGTTTGCTCACTAGAAATCTTCTTCTCCACTACCTTTGATGATACAATTCATGCTGCAGCCAGCTGTCAATAAGTATTATAGCATGAAACCATCAGAAAGGTTGCATCACTCACAGTCTTGTAGTTGTTCTTGGTGAAAAAAAAAAAGAAGCCTGCCTAGAATTCATTTCGAGCATGGTGCAAACTAAATACAGGTCACTGTCTCTCCTTTTAACAATGTATTTCAATTTAACCAGGGTGAACAAGGAGATCGAGGAGACAATGGATTAGATGGAGCTACTGGAGCCCCAGGACTGCATGGAGACCCTGGTCGGGATGGCCAACGGGGCTTGAAGGGAGAAAAGGTAGTTTAGCATTCCTGGACCTTTACCTTTCATCCACTGATGCCAGTGCCAGTATAAAATGTGACGGTCGTGTCCCTATCCCTGTATGCAGGCCATACATGAAAGAGATCTAATTTGGTTTTCTAAATGGACTTAGCTTTGGTCTTTGAGACCATCTTATTACCACTAGTCACATAAAGGAGTTAAAAATTGATGCTGATTAGCTAATTCGAGACACAGAAGTTTGAATGAAGTTTTATTCATCCCAGAGCTACTTATGATTTTGGATTCGTTGATTTGCTTTTATTTTATTATTTTTATTTTTTTACAGGGGGATGCATGTACCAGCTGCCCTTCTGCTGGTGCTGTGGGGGGTGATGGTGTAGCTGTGCCAGGCCCCAAAGGAGAGAAAGGAGACCCCGGCCCCCCAGGAGAAGGAAAGTCTGGCAAAAATGTAAAGGCACTTGTTTATAAGTGGATATACTTTAAGTTCTGTGCTGTGAGGATTGCAGATGATGAGCTTGCTTTTTTCTTTTTTCTTCTTTTGGTAATTTCAGGGGAAGCCAGGTTTGCCTGGTGTGCAGGGCCCCGTCGGTCCCAAAGGAATCAAGGTATGAATTCCCATTTATTATATTATCACACTTCTAAATAAATATGGCCGACTGCTTCACTGTCAATCTAATCTCTGTTATGTATTTTGTCGTCCATAGGGAGAAGCCGGAGTCCCAGGAATTGGCCTTCCAGGACCACAAGTAAGGCTGACGTCTCCTGAGGAAAAAAAAACAGCCATCTGGATCAAGTTTGATGTTGACATTTGAAACAGCTGTTAGACACAACACTCACACAGCTCCTAGGTGGATGCTGTTTTAATCTCACTGCACCAAGTTCCCCCATGACATCAGCGATTAGAGTTTTATGGCCTCGCAGATCTGACAGTGAAGTTGTAAATAATCGTCATAAAGTAATTGGGGAGTTTCTTCTCTCTCAAATCCTTTGAACTGTTGCGGAATAACAGCTCAGTGATTTGTCAGTCTTTGTCCATATCTTTGCTCTTTTCTCCCCAGACTTCTTTAACCTTCAGATTCTTTTTTTAGTTGTTGTTTGTGTTTCCATCATAGGGTGAAGAGGGACCAAGAGGACTCCCAGGACTTGCAGTAAGCTTCTCCTATTTTTAAAGTGCTTTGTTATTTTTTTTACACTGCATATGTAGACTTTAGTCTAATCTCTGCTTTTTGTACAGGGACCTGCTGGTGCCAGAGGATTGCCTGGGCCTGCTGGCCCTGCAGGGGAGAAGGTAGGAGAAAAAACAAGTGGCTTAAATTCTAAATTACCATTGTACAGTTACATACGACCACATGAACCCTCTTTAAGCTTATGTGTTGGGTTTTTACTGTTCACAGGGTTTCAAAGGTGACTCTGGGCTTCCTGGACCACCTGGACCCCTGGGCATTGGAGTAGCAGGCCCCCCGGTATGATGTAAATATGTCTTTCTGCCTCACCATATGATGTAATGCCTTTATGTTTTCAAACACTCTCTTCTATTTCCGTTTTTTGCCCACAGGGTAGAGATGGAGCCCGCGGCTCCACGGGACTGCCGGGAGCTGATGGTAGACCTGTGAGTTGTTCATTTAAAGTCTGTTTCATTCACGTTTTTTTTTTGTTTTTGTTACTTATGAATCTGCAATTCAGAGAGTTGTCAGAGAAATTCAAGTGGCAAACTTGAGTTGTCGCCCGTGCGTTAGCGTCTTTTCAGACTTTTAATTTTCTTTGAGCTTCTTTGGGAATTGTCCTTGATTTAGGCATCATTTGTAACCAAGGATGTCTGCCTCGATCCATAACAGAGGCGATGTCTGCTCCCATCTCATCCTCTGTCCCCTGATCTGCTCTCAGCTCACTGCCCCGTGAGCTTTCTTCTGAAACAACAAAGCAAGAGTAACTAAGTGTTTGTCTTTGTGCGTGTGTGTGTCTGTGTGTGTGCATGTGCTCTGTCTCCTTCTCTTGCAGGGACTTGATGGAGCTAAAGGGGACAAGGTAAGTCTACCGTTTTGTTTGGATGAAGGAAACTGGAGGGGTTTTAATATAAAGGGGGTGGAACAGATGGTAATCACAAGAGATGGCTCAACACCCCACTACCACACCAGCCTGGCCCAATCCCCTGTCTCACACACACACACACACATGAACGTGCACTCACCGGCCTCAGGGCACATATAGAGTAGCAGTGGAGGTGACAAGTGTACTGTTGCTGGCAGACAAGAGGAGTTTTGGGGGCCTTAAGAGAGAGCGTGTGCGAGACTATTAATTACTGAATTCATCAGAGCCACCGGTCCAGACTGTCACCGAGCGGGTGGGAGAGATGAAGACGTGGCAGAGGCAGAGGGGTATAAGATGTGGGGGCAGAGTTGTTTGTGAGGGCTGAGGTAAAAAGAAGACTAAAGTTAAGAAAGAATAAGAAGTTGAAAAAACCCCCACAAAAACAGAAAGAATGTGCAAGAGGTAACTTAAATTACAGTCACAGCCTTTATTCTGTGGATTTATTCAGACTCTGTGGCTCATGCATACTCTGAAAAAAAATGATTTTGGGTGAAATACTTTGAGAACAGATGCATATGAAGAGATATTATGTGGTTTCCTCTTATATGTTAGCTGTATTTGTGTAATTGTACAATTGCACGTTCGTTGTAGATATGCTAAAGGTAAAGCTTTTTGGGCAATTTTGTGTATTGCTGCACTTTATGTTCCTGACATAGTATAAATTAAAAAAAAAAAACACAACAACTTTAAATCCCTGCCAGTTACAAGTGTCTTTGTAACACATCAAGATTTAACAAAACGGAACAAAAGCGCCGCGAAAGCTGAAAGAGTTCTGGCTTTCTTCCTGTAACAAGAGCAGTTTTACTCTTGAATGAGGGCTCGTTTTTGCAGCCTGTGCTTAAAATCGTGCCAATAGCTTCACTTTACTGTTTCTTTTTTTTTTTTTAAAGGTCTGTTTTTTGGGGTCTTTTTTATGTATATTTCAGGGTGAACCTGGAGAGTGCGGCTGCCTAATGCCGCACACGGGCGCAGGCGGACCTGTAAGTACACCCACGCTGGAATCACCACATGTGGACAAATTCATCTAAAGTAGAGAGAGCGTTGCTGCTCAGTTTATGTTTTAAGTGCAGAGGTCGGATGATTTGGTGCGAGTCCAAAGGTAACATGTCGAGAAAAAAAGAAACTGCTGAGTTTTTTTTCTTTCTTTTTCTTTTTTTTGCTCTTCCACAGTTTACTGTAGTTTGACATTTGTTGTGTAATTCTTAACATCACACTGTGTGCTTTCTGTATATCCTGCGAGCAAAGGTGCATCTCTGATTTTGACTATTCTTGCCTTGCAGGGAGCTCCAGGAACTCCAATAAACACGTGGCAGCCCGGGCCTCAGGTCTGATCTGTCAGCCGAGCCGTCCTGTATGACAGCTTAGGCTTTGTGTGAAAGCTCTGTGTCTGTTGTTACCTTGCAAACTTTGTTTGGAAAATCACATCGCTCGTCTCCTTTTTTTTTGGTTTCACTGTCAGACTATGATGTAATCATTTGTGGTCCTCCCTTCATATGTTGCAGGGTCCCCCAGGACCTCCTGGCCCACCTGGACCCCCTGGGCCTCAGGGAGTTACTGGAATCCAAGGACCTCAGGTATAAGCGAGAGTGCAAGTAGGATGGTCAGGGGGGAGGGGTTATGTCTTTGCTTCAATTCAGAAGCTGCTTCATTATGCTGAATTGAAAAAAAAGAAGCTACTTATGTAGGCTTTGAGCTTGGGCAATTTGGGTTCATAAACAAGGCTTTAACGTGCTTCGCATTTTCATGGGTGGATTAAGTCCATATTATGCATGTAGGAAATGAACTGTCATTATATAAAGTATGTGTGCAGTAGCTTGGACACAAGCAGGTTAAGGATCAAATCAAGTTTAAACTTCAAAAACGCACTAACCCATCTGGTGCTTCGAGCTTTAACCCATGTGGGAAGCAACTGAGCAAGCTTTCTGAATGTCAGTCAAGACATGAACAGTTATTTGAAGGTCTGGCTTTAAATACACCAAATGATGCAAAGCTTACTCAAAGTATGAATGTGGCTCATTTGTGAAGTTTTTTCTTTTTTTTTCCATTTAAACAGACCTTCAAATAAAGTGATGCTCTGATCTGTGCTGCAAGAGTCAAAGGCGTAAGAAACTTTAGAAGTGACTGGATTGGAGATATCATGTCTTTGAAAAGAGTGCATTTGTTTTTTTGTTTTTTTTTAATTCAGTAGTGTTTCGAGATTTTATTTTTTTTTCCAAGTTTCATAAGACATGGCCGGAGAGGGAAGAGGTTTCGTCATTTTGGCACTGCCCCTTTGACTCTGCCTTTACCATTGGTGCCGATGGGAGTGGCTAGCCCTCGATTGGCAACAAACTAGTTCAACCTCAGTTCCTTCTTTCAGGGTATCCCTGGAAACGACGGGCTACCGGGGAAACCGGGTTTGCCTGGAAACATCGTAAGTAATAATAGAGAAAAAGGAGGAGAGGCGGCTCTTATCTGCTGATTTGAGATCTGGGGCCTTGTGTATAAATGATGCAAAAGCACGAAATAAATACATATGTCAGGAAGTGGAATTATATATAAGATACTCCCAAAAAGGGAAGACTCATGAGTTTATTTTGTAAACATTTAGTTTTTCACAAACTTTATTACATCATGATTAAAGTGGTTTATATACTCTGCCCCAAAATGTTGTGTGTTTACTTTTGTTAAATTCTGCATTTGAGGCACAATCCTGCTTTACTGCTTTTAAATTGAAGCTGCTGATGCGAGAGGAAGGAAGTTTGTTTTTGTTGGACAAAATTAAAAGGTGGCATGTAGGTATCTGGCTCGTACAGTACAAAGTGGAGAAAACAATTATTTGAGCACTAGCTGAATTCACAAGTTTGCTCACTTACAAAGGAATGATCATTTTTGTAATTTTTATGCTAGTTTCATTTTACTGGAGAGACACGGAATATAAACAGAAAATCCATAAAAACACATTAAATAAAAGTTATACATTGATTTGCATGTCACTGAATGAAATAAGTATTTGATCCCCAATGAAGACCAAAGACATTTCTTGTAGTTGGTCACCAGGTTTTTTTGGTCCCCTCCTCTTTACAGAGACCCTCAAAGTCCTTTAGGTTTCTTGCCTGCTGCTTGGTTACTTAAAGCTTCAGCTCCCTTCACAGATTTTCTTTAGAAGCATGTTAAGGTCTGGAGACTGGCTAGGCCACTCCATGACCTTAACATGCTTCTTCTTTAGCCACTTCTTTGTTACTTTTGTGGTTTGTTTTGGGTCATTGTGATGCTAGAAGACCCATCCACGACCCATCTTCAGTGTTTTGCTTGAGGGAAGGCTTTTGTCCAAGATTTTTCACCACATGGCTCCATACATCGGCTCCTCAGTGCAGTTAAGTTGCCCTGTATCCTTAGCAGAAAAACAGCCTCAAAGCATAATGTTTCCACCTCCGTGCTTGACTGTGGGGATGGTGTTCTTTGGGTACTACTCAGCATTTCTCTTCCTCAAAACATGGCGGGTCAAGCTGATTCCAAAGACCTTCTCTGAATCATTTAGATGTTCACTGGGAAACTTCAGATGGGCCTGTACATGTGCCTCCTTGAGCAGGGAGACCTTGGTAGTGCTGCAAGATTTCAGTCCATTGCGGCGAAGTGTGTTATCAGTCTTGTTCTTGATCACTGTGGTCCCATCTGGGATTACTAACAAGCTCCTCCTGTGTAGTTTTGGAATGATCCATCAGCTTTCTCATGATCATCCACACCCCGAGGAGCTCTAGACCCAGGGCGATTGACTATTATTTTATTTTTCTTCTATTTATGAATAATCGTAAATTAAATGGATGATTTTGTGGACAGGTGTGCTTTATACATATAATGAGCTGAGATCAGGAGTATCTGTATTTAGCTGATTGATTCATTCATTGTAATCTACGATCAATCTGTGGGAGCCAGAATTGTGACTCAGTCGTAGGGGATCAAATACTTATTTCATTTTCTGGATTTTTGGTTTATATTCTGTGTCTCTCCATTAAAATGAAACTACCGTAAGAATGAGAGACTGTTCATTTCTTTGTAAGTGAGCAAATATAAATTCAGCAGGGGATCAAATAATTATTTCCCCCACTGTGTATGCCTGCATGCGTCAAGATGACTGACTGAGTGCTAGGCTGTTCCTTTTCTAGCCTCAGGTGTATTTGAAAATCTCTGAAGGTAATTTCTTTTCTCATGACAATAAGTGCAAGGACAAAGACAAAGTGGTGAAATAAGGTGTTGCGAACTAATCTGTGCTTTCTGATTCTTCTGCATATGCTGTCAGTATTGCTTTCTTTCAAGTCTGTTTATAGCTTAATTTAATTTTAGGAACATCGATGCTGATCTCCAGCCAGCTCTCAAGGGCAACTTCACCTTCAATGCAGGATTTCAACAAGTAGTTCAGTGAAGAAAAGAAATATCCTACTTTTAAAAAATTGATCTTATAGAAACTGCAGAAAAAGTGCCGAATACTCGCGCATAAAGCAGCGTCTGTGCATACACACAGTCACAGTCTGCTTGTAAATGGGGGAGGGAAGAGTTGGAGGATACACTTCCAGTGGAGAAGTTTGAACTCCACGCGCGCACCTTTGCACAACACATTTGTCTAAATTTGCATTTTGGCACATGCCTTTGCAGTGTGGCAGAAGTAAGCTTTATCCGTATAACTGACGTAAAATTATACATGCAAAAATTATAGAGAACTTTCTTTTGAGCGAGCCTGTTAATGCACGAGGCCTCGTTTTAGCTCAAATAATCACCATTAGCGTGCGGCATAAAATAGCCTTCACAGCTATTAGCTCCAGTTTGAACAATGTCAAATGGGTTTGTAATGACTTTGAAACCAGGCCAGGTGCTATTGACAGACTCACTCAGTGGAAAGGGTCCCACTGCTTTGATAGGGTGCTGACCGCCTTTCACAGTAGATGCGATGGGTGTGTGTAATGAGCAGTTGTGTTTCAGGGTTTATAATAACTGGAGATTGTCACTCTGTTGTGGCATTTGTTTATCTCTTTGAGTTTGAAGCTTTTCTTTTTTGGACTTGATTTAATAGAAAGAAAAAAAATGAGCTTTTGTTCTCTTTCTCTGTGTCTCCTTTTTTTTTTTTTTTAATATTGCATCCCGGCCTTGTCCCGGCTTTCTCCCACAGTCCAAAAACAAGCATGTTCTAAAGTGACCTGTCCAGGGCGTACCCCCATCTCTTGCCCAGCAAAAAGCTCTCCAAGGCTCCAACCCCCCCCCCCATCGGAGTGAAAAGAATGTAATGATTGAGCTCACGTACTGTGATAGGAACAAAAATTTAGTTCTCAGCTTGGATGTGTCTCTCGGTTGAAATGCCTTCAGTTCTGGAGCCTCGGTAATTTGTTTTGTTGTGACATTGTGTGGAATGAGATAGTCATACACAGACATATTGCTTGCAAAGGTTGTGACAGTTTGTACCAGGTTTCTGCAGCTTTGGGTGATAAAGCAGCCCTCGGGTGATAAAGTAAAGTGTACCCCATCAAGTGTGGAATTTCAACAACTCTGTGAAATCGTATTTGTACAGCAAAATAGCAAGACAAATACTAGAAAATGACAGTGACAACAAGGCTATGTTTGGTCGACTAGCAGACACAGTTGCCACCGGAAACTTTGTGTCTTAATCTAAACCTTTACCGCAGCAAAATGTTGACTATCCTAACCACTAGCTGCCAGCTTAGACATTATTAGTAAATGTTTGCAACTTTCTTACTTTAAAAACCAAATTGTTTTGGTTTTTTTGGATGAGAATTATCTGGATATTGTATTTTTTTTTTTTTAATAAAGTTAATTTGGACCCTCCTATGCAGGTCTGTTCTTTCTGGTCAGAATTGATATGTGGTACTCAACTGGTACCAGGGTACTGCATTCAATTTCCAGTACAAGTCTGTACAATAAAAGTCTAAACAATAGACATTTATTGCACAGACTGTCTATACAATAAACGTTACTATACCTTACCAAAGGGATTTTGCATTGTACTCTTACGTTATTAAAAAGTGATGGTATTATGACATTATTTAATTGTTAAAGTAACTTGGCTTAATTACAATGTTGTCCTTGAACTGTGCTTGGAGAACATTAAGAAATTTTGTTTTCTCTCAAATAAGCCAGAGCAGAGTCGGTGGCTGTAATGTGGGTGGTCATTTTTAAATGTAATGTTTAAAATCACATTCATGGAATTTCCATCTCCATGCCTATTCTGCAGCCTTACACTGGACCGAACCAGCTGCCTCGAGACTCCCCAGGAAGTCAGGACGTAAGTTTAACATTAAAATTTTGGATTTCACGGAATGGGAATGGCACGGCGTGTTTGGGTATACACACATGTGTGCTTGTTTCATTGTGTATGACACAGGACGACTGCGAAGGGGGATGTTCCCAAGGGTTGCCAGGGGTGCCGGGGATGGCTGGCGCCAAGGGAGAAAAGGGAGACCAGGGCAGGCCTGGCGTAACTCCCTTGGACAGCTGTGACTTGGTGAGGCTAGCCTGTACTCTGTGATTCCCCAGATTCAGAATCATAGGAAATAAAAGACCAGCTGCAATTTGTTTGCTAAATGCAAAATGACAATGACATTTTGCATTAAATTCTACTGTGCATGGCTTAATGCGATTGGCTTTCAGTGTGACAGTAAGGCATTGGTCTGATAAACTGTCGCCCTGTCTGCTTGCAGTGTTTGGAGAGACTGCAGACGGAGCAAGCAACACAACCAAGGGTCAGTTGAAATCAGTCCCTGTGTGTTTACAATGACAGAGACTTGCATGTGCACTTCCTGGTATTTTATTTCTTTATCTCACAGGGTGATCAGCCTTGTGTGGGAACACCTGGAATTCCAGGAATGCCTGGATCACCGGGAACAAAAGGAGAGCCAGTGAGTCTGAGTCCGAGTGTCTTCATGTGCATAATATTATTTTCTTATGTTTTTCTTTGCTGAGGCATGCCGATCTGTTTTTGTTTGAGTATGTATATGCAAATTACTTTACAGAGATCTTTATTCTTCATGTTTACTTCAGGGTCCACCTGGAGAAAGAGGCCAAGCGGGAATGCCCGGAAACATGGTAAGGGTTTTAGCTACATTTCAGCTTTATTTCAGCTTCATCAAAAGTAGACTTGTAGCAGGGTGAACCTACTGTGTTCTGGCTGGGTTTCTTTAATAAAAATCGTAACACTAGGAAGCTGTAACAGTGGGCTCTTACTCTGGAATCTTAATCTTTCATATGGATGAGCCTGCATCGCCCATTTTAAGATACTAAGAAAAAGTTTTCCACTGCTTTGATGACATCTTTCTCTAACTTACCACTCTGAAAAATCTATTATCAACAGAAAAATGTTCAAAAACTATAAAGTGCATTTTAATCACTGCCTTACATTGGTTTGCCAGTACTTCTGTGAGTGGGAAAAAAAATCTTTTTTTCCCTTTTTTTCTTGTTATGATTATTGTAGGACAGCACCGTTGGGTTTTTGTCTCAAAGCTTGCAATTGAAGTGACTTGGTGGAGGTTTATTCCTTCCACTTTCCATGAGATCACAGAGCCCCCTGCTGGCCCCAGTGAAAATGTTGCGCACTGGGTGCCATAACACTAAACTCTTAAAGGCTGACTCACACAAACCCACACTAGAGCTCTCTGTTGGCATGCCTAGTGCAGCATTCACCTAATTGTCAGGAACAAATTGAAACCGGCTTTAACCGAAGGGGTAAATTGTTTTTGTTTTTTGTTTTTTCTTGTGTGTATTCTTGTTTCTTTTATGTCTCAGGTGTTTTAAAGTGTTCCTTTCATTATTTTCTATCTGCAGGGACCTCCTGGATTTCCAGGTTCTCAGGGCCCACCTGGTTTACCTGTAAGTTTCATTTACACTCTCAGACTTCAATTGTTTTCCCTTTTTATTTAGCAAAGGCAAAATTTATCAGCCGCACATCCATGGTGAATCTCCGACTCCTCTACATCCCAAAGGGTCTTTATTGGATTGAGATGTGGTGGCTGTAAAGGCCAGTTGAGTACAGAGGACTTGCTCTCATGTTTAAGAAACCAGTTTGAGATGACTTGAGCTTTGGGCGATGTAGCGTGTAGCATGTTGGTGCAGTGGTTAGCACTGTTTCCTCATAGAAAGAAGGTCCTGGGTTCAAATCCATCATCTTTGTGGCGTTTGTTCTCCTCTGTGTCTGTGCGGGTTTTCTCTGGCTTTCTCCCACAGTTCAAAGACATGCAGTTAGTGGGGCAGGTTAACTGGTCCTCTAAATTGGCCCTGGATGTGAATGGTTGTCTGTCTCTCTGTGTTAGCCCTGCAACAGACTGGTGACATGTCCTACCATTCACCCTATGACAACTAAGATAGCCTCTAGCCCTCCTCCACAACTCTGAATTGGATAAGTGAAAGAAAATGGATTGACATAAAGAATTATCCTGCTAGAAGCAGCCATCAGAAGATGGGAATACTGTGTGCTAAGAAAACATCTCCCACACCGTTATGACACTTGCAGCAGCAGACTCATCAGTCCATTTAGTATTTTTTCCAATCATCTATTGTCCAATTCTGCTGAGCCAATGCGAAATGTAGCCTTGGCTGAAAGACGTGGCACCTGGTGTAGTCTTCTGCTTCAAGGTTCGACGTGATACTCTTCTGCATACTTTGGGTGTAATGAGTGGTTATTTGAGTGACTATTTCCTTTCTGTCAGCTCTCAAAGCAATCTGGCATTTCTTCTCTGACCTCTGGCATCAACAAGGCATTTTCTCACAGAGAACTGCCACTCTCTGGATATTTTCTCTTTTTTGGATCACTCTCTGTAAACGGTTGTGTGGGAAAATCCAAGCGGATCAGCAGTTTTTGAAATAGCCAGAAACAGCCAGGCACCCAAAGTCACTTAAATGATATTTCTTGCACATTCTGATGCTCAGTTGGAGCTTCAGCGGATCGTCTTGACTACGTCTGCATGACTACAGTCGTGGCCGGCAGTTTCTGCAAATGTACAGAGTTGTTTGGTTTTGTTCATGGACTTTGCTTCAGTGTCACTATACAGTGAAGAATAATTACAAGGATTTTAAAGACTTTTCTTATCAAATAAATGAAAAATCTGGTTTTGACTGAACTTTTGGCCATGACTGTAAATGCACCGAGTTGCTGACACATGATCAGCTGTTCAGATATTTTCACCAACACTGAAGTGTAGCATGTATTTATGTAAGTCATGGCTGGTTAGGACAAGGGTTAGGGTTAAGTGCTGGATTAATTGACCACATAGGCCACTTAAGGGGGAATTAAGGGGAACAAAAGAAGATAGAGCCTTTTTTATTTTCTTTAGCCTTTGTTATTTTTTCTGTAAAATCAGATCAAAACTACAGTTTTACCTTTTGCCTTTAAACTCTTATTTTATTTCCCTTTCCATTTGACAAGTTCAGAAGGGAAATTACTTGTAATTTCAAGTGACTCGCACAAATCTGATAAATGTCCAAAGGCCTAAGTACCCTCTTGTTTATTTGCAAAAAGAGGTTATGCAATGGATTTGTTTTTTTCTGTTTGTTAGACGAAATGCTCAAAAGGTTATGGATCAAATTGCATAACAGTTTTACTAGAGCTGAGGCTTGGCCCAACTTAAACGGGATAACATTTTGGAGGAAAGTTCACATCATACCTTTACAAACTTTACATTTAATTCTGAAATAAGAGGGGGGAAAAGAGGCATTTTTTAATGTTTTTAACAAATGATCACAAATATCCTTTGATTCATCTTTAAGCCTTGGCAGAAATGTACAGACTCGACCTGCTGTCCTCTCGTAAGCAGTCACATGAAAGTATTCGCTACTTAATAACGGTAAAATTCATTGCATCTTCTGTGCAAAAGTGGAGGAGTAGGAGTAAAAGTACCTCAAAACTGTACTTAAGTACAACGTTTGAATAAATGCACTCGAGCTGCTTCCCAACACTGTTCTAATGCCACAAACCAATTTTCTATTTATTTACTTATTGGTCTTTTCCTCTGAATTGTGGATCCTCCCACTTTTAAATCAAAGCCGCCCTCGTTTATTCCGTCTTGCGCCATCTCCCCATCCCCGTGTCCTTTTCTGTGTGGCTCTTTAATGAAAGTTATGTCAGATGAGGAAACGATTTGGTTCTCTCTCCCTCTCTCTCTCTCTCTCCCTCCAGTTGTTCAATTATTCCCCCATCTAAGTGATGGAGAGTTCCACTGCTGTGCGGACGCAGCCCTCCCCTTCCCCTTTCCTCCTCATACAGATTTATTGCTTTAGGAGAATAGAGATGCTAAATGAGTGAGCCGTGCGAGCACTGCATGGAGTCCATTTGTGGTGTAGTATCGCTTTATAGCAGGTGTTAGCCTCTGCTGTGTGCAGCAGTGTGTCTGTTTGTGTTGTTTGTGAGAGGGAGGGAGAGAAGTGTTACCCTGCTGTTGAAAACGCTGCTCATATTAAGTAGTTAAGAGGTTTCTGACAATGACGGGAAACCAATCACAGGGTTTCGTCTTGGCTCGATATAGGCCTTTGCAGGTGTAGATTACGAACAGCGGTAAGCATGATCAGAGTATAAACTAAAGGTAATCAGGCAGTTGCCTAATTGTGAGGTATATTTCTGTTATTTCTGACCATTTGCTTTACAAACTCTCTATTTTGCCGAGGTAAAGGAAATCCCAACTGACGTAACTTTCAGACACTGTCTAATAACTGATCATGAGTTTTCTCATATTAAATGTACAGCAAGTAATGACAGCAGTGTGTATTGATTAATCGCACCGAGGCAAAAGTGCAGACTTGAGACTCTGGAATCTGCTGTTGGATCTGTGTGATTTCAAAGAAGCGGTCGTCTCAGGCATGCAGCTTGACCCCAGCTCTTCTATGATTTCCTGTTGTTCATAAGATATCATTTTATTTTTGCTGATGTCAGCTTTTTGTTTGTCTGTTTGTTTGTGTTACAGCTGGTGTCGAAAAGCATTTGTAGGGTCAATCTTTTGCTAGTTCAAATTTTCACCTGAAACACGGAGGATGAGATTTCAAGTCAAGTGTCTGGATAATATGTTGAGTTAATTTTTGAAAAGTTCCAAAGAAATCTCTTTATATATGTATTTATAATGATTTTCTCCTGGGTGTCACCACCTCAGAGCTAAAGCCTCATGGAGGTATAGAGCCGAGGACAAAATCAAATAGGGAGTCTCATGGGGATGTGATCCAAGCTAGTTAGCCTTTTCCACTCTTTGATATTGACTTACCCTGTCACTTTTATTTCTGCCAGGGGAGCCTCTCTCGCAGACGTACATATCACATCCTCTTCTTCATTTTCTAATCCTTCTTCCCTCCTGTCACCCTTAGGGTCAACAGGGTGAGCGAGGGTCAGATGGCCTCTCGGGAATGAAAGGTGATCAGGCAAGTATCAAACAATCATTCTGTCTCAAATTATAGCATGGAGAAAAAGTAAGTGGTGTCCATATTTGATTGATTCTGTGATCACTACTTTAGGGTCCTTCAGGGACGTCTGGGTACCCAGGAACCATGGGCCCTCCTGGACTGCCTGTAAGTCACTCTCCCCGCTTGATTATGAAGGAACGGCAGCACTGACATCGTCCTGACAGCTGGGGGGTTATACTGACAGGTTAGCGGACACTAATTTTCTGCCTTTATTTATTTGTCAGGGACTCAAGGGTGAACGTGGAAGCCCAGGAAGTGTTGGCCAAAAAGGAGAATCGGTAAGGCACTACATCAACACTGTTCTGGACGCTTCTGTTCTAAGCAGCTTGTATTGGATATATCTGGGCTAAAACTTTCTTCCCTTTTGCAGGGTCCTCCTGGTAACCCTGGATATCAAGGACAAGCTGGATTGCCGGTCAGCATTTCATCAGAAATTTATCTTGTCAATATTTAGGGTCTGGCTTTTTCATTTATGATTTCTAAGTTTAATAACTGGGTGAACATTCTGCATCTGTAGGGCATTAAAGGAGACACAGGACCAGCAGGGCCTGCTGGTGCTAAGGGGGATCAGGTATGCACTACAGGACACACAGACCTAACAGACAGATTCAGTACTACCAATTACCAATGTGTCTCTCTTTATATTTTAAGGGCTTCCAAGGACAACCGGGCTTCCCAGGACCACCTGTATGTAAATGCTTTGAGTCCACTAAAGCAGCCATATGTTCTTTATGTTACTGTTGAGACTTTCTGAATCACTGTGTGTGAATTTAGGGACCACCGGGTCCTGCTGGCAAAACTGGAAGGGAAGGGCTTACTGGGCTCAAAGGGGAAAAAGTGAGTACAAAACATACATTTAGCTTTTTCAGTTTTTGTTTGCACTTCAAATTGGACTGAAAATCTCTTCTTTTAGGGCAACGATGGCGCTCAAGGCTCTCAAGGACCAAGTGGACCACCCGGTTCAACCGGCTCACCAGGGTTGATGGTATGTGCATTTTTTATTTTTTGCACTCTATAATCTAAGTATGACCCTTTCTGACCTACCTGTGAACTGTACGCTGTTATGAGTCCTTATCTGTCCTCTCTTATCTTGCAATATTAAAAGGGCCCCCGTGGCATTGACGGAATTGACGGAAAAGATGGGAAACCAGGACTGCGGGTAGGTCACACGCATGAATCAGATGGGTGGTCTGCTCACGTATGCAATGTACACAAACGCACAGTATATAATGAAAAAAAAAAAAGCAGTGGTGAGTAAAGATGTGGGTGTAATACCTGATCTTTGGCACTGACTCTTTTTTCTCATCAGGGAGAAACAGGACCTCCAGGCCCAGCAGGACCCCGGGGAATGCCCGTGAGTATTCCCTGTCCTAATCAGAATCAACAGTATCTTTTCATATTGTACAAAAATCATGTTATTATTAATAAATTCCTGCGTCTATTTGATCTCGGTTGTTCAGATTTAAAACACTAAAACAGTTCCACAGTTGCAGAGAATGAAATCTTTTATGTAACTGTGCAGAGAATTAAGACTGGCTCATTATTAATGTTCAAATTTATGTGGCTTTAATTTTTTAATAAAAAAGATTGTAATTTATGACACATCAGTTATGCATGAATTGCACTCCTTACTGGTGCACTCTTTCATGGATTGTAATTGGATTACAGTTATATTGTTTAACAATAAAAATGGCTTAAATTTACTATTTACTATTAAATGTTACCTTGAGATTCATTTTTATACAGATAGAATATGCATCCTGGTAACACCACTTGAAGTTAATGGTTGTGTTTTATGTCTTTTTTCCACACACACGTATTTTCTGCAGTATGTTTTAATTTGTCCGTACCTGAGCTGACTGTATCCGGAAACTACCTGGAATATTGTTTCCTTAATTCAGTTAACATCAAGTCATAAGTCCTCTCAGTGTGCTTGGCAGGTACCAGACAGAGTGTGCAGCGTTCCCCCTTAAAGGACAACGGAGAGAGAAAAGTTCAATAGGCTACTGCTAATTAGCAAATTAGCAGTAGGTGATTTAATGATTTCAAGTCATCAGCTAAGCTGTGTCAGCAGCAATATCTAAGTGCACAAGTGCTCATTAAGTGATGCTATAAATGTAAATGCCTTTTTCCTCTCAACGTTAACATCAGAAATTAATCTAATTATTTCTTCAGCATGTTTTGGGTGATCCACTCCGTTTGGCAGACACTTTAAACATTACACAACAATACAGCATCACGCATTTGCTGCAGATTTGTTGGTGGCGCACGCATGATACGAATCTCCCGTTCCACCGCATCCCAAAGGTGCTCTGTTGGATTGAGATTTGGTGACTGCGGACGCCATTTGACTATAGTGAACTCATTTGCATGTTTGAGGTGATTTGAGCTTTGTGAGTCTGTTGGAAGCAGCCATCAGAAGATACAGTAGGCACACTGTGGTCTTTAAAGGATAGATATGTTCGGGCTTTGGTGTTTAGAAGATGCTCAGTTGGTACTAAGGGCTCCGGAGTTTATCACGAAAATATCTCCCACATAGTTACACCCTCACCAGGCTGAACCACCGATATAAGACAGGATGGATCCATGCTTTCACTTTGTTTTTGCCAAATTTTGACCCTAACAAACAAATGTCATGACTTTCTTCTTCTGTTGTCCAAATTTGGTGAGCCTGTGTGAATTATAGACTGGGTTTTCTGTTCTTAGCTGACAGGAGTGGCAGCCAGTCTGCTTCAACGTTTGACCTGTTGTGCTTTCAGAGATGTTCTCCTGCAAACCTTGGTTGTAACACGTTTTTTTGTTTTGTTTTTTTCTTCTCGTTACTGTTGCCTTCCAGTCATGCTATCTGGCCGTTCTTCTCTGACCTCTGGCATCAGCAAAGCATTTTTGCCGCTCACTGATTATTTTCTCTTTTCTTTCAACCATTCTCTGCAAACCCTAGAGATGGTTGTGTGGGTGAAATCCCAGAAGATCAGCAGTTTTTGAAATACTCAGGGCCAGCCTGTCTGGCACCAACAACCACACCACGTTCAGTCATCCTCGGTTTGAACTTTAAATGCACTGAGTTTCTATCATGTGATTGGAACAGATGTACCTAATAAAGTGACCAGAGCGTGTGCACTGCACAAAGTAAACAAGTATGCAAATCAGCCTGCTGGAAAATGGTTTTCCAGACAGGTGTGAGGATTTTATTCCTTGACTTTTTTTAAAAGTTGCTCTGGGTTTGCTCGATGCAAGTTAACAGACAGCGTGACTCGTGATATTTCGCTTCCCCTCAGCAATGTTGGAACAGCACTAACACGTGCAGTCTTTACCGACTCTTGTTAAGGTTGTAGATGTTACTCGTAATGTAACCAAATCTAAAACCTCTAACCTTCATAGCTCCTCCTAAGATCTCACTAACTTTCTGTCTCGTATAGCGGCACAGCTTCGCTTCACTGGAGACATGACTAGCTGTCTGTCTCCCTCCAGTTCTTCTTTTTTTTTTTATTCCTCCCTCACCGTATCACAGTTTGTGTTCTACCCAAGAGCAGGTGTTCAGGATTTTCAAAGACATGCCTGTCTCTTCTTTTGGCTGCTTCGACTTTGTGAATTTTTATACTGTACCAATCTCATTCTCTTTGATGTCTCTCCTCAGGGATTCAAAGGGAAAACCGGCCACGTTGGCTTTCCCGGACAGAAGGTTAGCCAGTGACTCGCTGCTTTACCATCACACCGTGTCTGCCTTCTTAACTAGTCACAGTTACACTGTCTTTCTTCTGCATGAAGCCAAATTGTTTTATCAAGCTGATCATTACAATGAAAGTCTGTTTTTTTTTTTTTTTTGGGGGGGGGGTTTTTGGTTT